>JAWNNQ010002090.1:0-14452 GCA_035044765.1 Leucophenga montana
GTGTGTATGTGTGTGTGTGTGTCCTTAACTCATATGCACGTACATATGAATATTTTCAAACTCTTTAATCTTTAAAATATATTCAGGTAAACGCCACTAATATTATCGACACTATAATAGTATTGGCGCTCCTTCAGCTCTGTTCCCATTCTGACATGCGTAGCTCATAATCAGAACACACCTTCCCAGGTTATACGGTTATTGTGTCTTTTTCTTCAAATTTTATGTATTTGCTAACTAGAACTCGGTTTTCAATTTCTCAAATCTGCTCCTTCGACACAATTCCTCTCTTTATTTACACGTTTCAATATTGAATTTCACACACCGACGTGTACAACAACCATCAATATTCTCCCAGTAGTAATATTAAGAAATAATTCCGAAAATAATGCATTACATACTGCTTCCATTCTCATGGAGTACTGGAATACAGAAACGAATCAGCAGATATGTACTTCTCAATACCTTACAAAAGGAGCATTCAAATAATAATGTTTTAAAAGAAGCATAGTGTCTACAAAAACAATACATGAAAAGCAGTCATACAAACAAAATGCTGCATAAACCCGGACGACAACGGGTTATAAGGAAACAGAGACTTCATGTGTTGGAAATGTGTACCCGCATGAAAAGAATGCTACTTTCCAGTAGAAGTAGTAATAGGAAGTGCTCCTAAAATGTTTCCAAGTCCTATTGAGTAAATAGATAATACAGGTCTACAAATACCGGGGACATGTCAGTTGTTGGAAAGCTAAGGGTTATTTCCGTAGTAATTTGCTCCGTAGAATCCGAATCCGGGATCAGAATTGGCACATCATGTCAGGATTTTAAGATATTTGAGGTTATGTACCCGAAAAATGGCGTTTTTTTCCTACATTTGAGGTTATGTACAGGGTGCAACAAATTTTTGTGGTATGTCTCTCCAGTTACATCATTTAGTACCACTCTTACCCATTAATTTAAGAGTTCAAGAGATCAATTAAGATTATTTTTCGCAAAGTTATGGCTCTTCGAAGCCATATAACGAAATATATCCCTTCGACGTTATTCGGGTACATAACCTCAAATATCTTAAAGTCCTGACGTGATGGGTCAATTCTGATTCGGATTCCCGGATTCGGATTCTACGCAGCAAGTTACTTCGGAAATGACCCTTAGCTTTCCAACAACTAAACCATGTGTGTATGTGTCTGTGATAAACTTGGGAATCAAAATTTAGAATATCTTAATAAATAGCTATATTCTTAGAGTCTGCAGAGTTAAAGCCAAACCGCTTTAGTCACTGAAGTATTGTTAGTAAATATGCCACATGCAAAGAGTTGGTTCAAAAGTATGCAGAAGAGGCGTTACAAAAAATTTAATAAAACTTGATTACAAGCTTTTATTTAACTTACAATGTGTGTTCGTTTGTTTTTTACGTTCAAATCTCGCAACACACTTTTGATCCTCTTCTACTGACCAGATTGTGCTGAAATTGAAAATGCATGTGTGGATATCATTGGACCCATACATTATAAAGTATTCGATAATTTAATCTAAAGGGCGGAGCTAATATAAATAACACAGACATTTATTGTGTAAGAGTTTCTGTTATCGAACTTTAGAAAATATGCGTTCGCTGCTACGTCTTGTACATTTATATCTTAACCTAAAGTAGCTTCTTTTTTAATTATTTCCATTTTATATCAAAGCGTATTAAACCAATTATCACCCTTCTACTTCAAAAAGTTTTAGCGATACGACAACTTTAATTTGGAGTTCCATTGTAGTAAAGAAGTTTTCCATTCGAAAACCATGACTGATATGCGAGAAAGCTGATTTTGATTTTCAACAGTGATAATGGCTTTTGAGATACTCACGATTATCTACAAAAATAAATACGAATATTAGCAAATCCCTGTATAAGCCATCATTCAAGAAATTTATGAGTTTAACATCACAACTATCTCCGGAATAGTTTTTGAGATCTATACTCTCTAGTAACCGAAATTAGTGCAGAGTTAGCGCAGAACTAGCTTCCCGGTAAGCTCAACTAGTTACTTATCGTTGCCTGTTCACAGTGTTTAAGCGAATACTTTATTGTTGGTATGCTCTATAACTTCAACTCTTTACCTTATGCATTACCGTAAACTAGTGGAGAGCTATAACAAGTAGTCAATCTGGTAAGTAGCTTGCTCGTAGCTGCTACTGCATACACGCATACATGCTCACTTTTTGTGCCTCTCTTTCTCATTCGAATGCTATGAGCATGGACTTCGGTTTACAACTTTTCTTATTAAATGAAATAACCGATGCATTCTCATATATTGAAAATTGCCCTCAACATTGAAGTATGCCCCTTCAAATTGAAATTTTCATGGAAATAGGCTTAAAGTCATTGTTTTGAACTAGACGTGCTACATGTTTTCTGCTCGCAGACTATCTGAGAATTGTTGGCCACAATGCATATTGGGCGGAATCGGCTTTATTTTGGCAAAAACTCTAATCTTAAAGCTAGAAACTTGAAACTTGGAGAATTTGCGGCTCATATTATTTGTGAATTTTGAATTAATTTTTTTTAGTGCTGGAACCACGCCTTCCCCGCCGCCCACATAAAAGAACTGCATTAAATATAAAAATACATGTTAAATCAAAACATAATTTTATTTTCATCATTGTTTCTTTAAAGTTTAGATGTGATGATTTATTTTCCAAAAAGAATTAATTAGTGGAAATCTATTGTGAAAAACAGATGTTATTTTTTATTAAAATATCCATAATTATTACAATAATATTAATATAAAAATTGCATTAAATTTATGTTTTTATTCATTTTATTATGTTATGCCTTGATAAAGTAATATTTTAAAGTTATATAACATTAATTTTTATTAAAATATATTTTCTACTTCTAGATCAAAATCAAAATGTTCTTTACATTCAAACTCGTCCTCATCTCCATATTGGCAACTTTAAAAGTGCAATAAATTCTTTTGGCAGTTTGTGTGCTTTTGAAGCGATGCTTGATAAATAAGGATCAGAAGAATTCAAAGAACGGTGGAATACGTTTGTTAAGTTGTAGAGTCGGCTATTTTTCCTGGCATGTAATATCCTACCACGCTTATAGTATTTGTTGCGAGCCTCAGATGCGTTTTCGACTAAGGACCACGGAAATTTCGTCAAATGTAAACGAAGCGTCTCTTCACAAAATTTTTCGAATTTAATCGAACAAATTTCATATTCGCATGACATAACTGTTAAAATTATATATAGTGATTGTGTTGATTTAGTGCCTGTTAAAGTATTTAACAACTTTCCATCGATGAGCGTCATGTGCAAGTCGAAGACAACTTCTACATTCCTTTGGTCCGCCTCATAAAAAATGGCTTTAGGTGTTTTATTTGAGCATCTAAAAGTGCTTCTGAATTCAAAATGTGATCCCGATTCTCTTTAGTGAACTCTATTTTTAGCGGCCTTCAATGTTTAACGGATTAGGGGTACCGGTTTCTCCAAATAATTCGCCCATGTTTATCCACCATTTGGAGTGAAATTATTGTTGTAACAAACAAAGATTGGTCCAGGCTATTTTGTTCGGGTTCATTAAATTTTTGTTTATAAACGCTCTGGCTCCGGTTGAACCGTCAAAACCATAGCTCACCGTTAGCTTTAATTTGTTTATACCAATAAATTGCTTAAGTACTGATGTATATTTTCCATTTTAAAGTATTTCAATTTGTCAAACCGTTTAAAAATGCGAGATTGTCAAATATTTACAAATTTTGCAATCAGACCGCGTGCAGACACCGCGTTGCACAAACAGCTGCCTTTGAAGGGCTGGCGTAAAACGAGGGTTGCATAATAAAATATAAATTAAATATTTTCGATGAGGAGGGACAATTATTTACTGGAAAAAATATTACAACCATAAAAATATATATAAAAAAAAAAAAATCGGTTTATGCCAAAAAAAAGCCGATTCCGCCCAATGTGCAATGGTTGGGCGACCCAAATTGCAACCAACCCCAAGGATCCGTACTCCATCATCTCCGCATCGCGAGATAAGACATTGATTGTCTGGAAGGTGACCCGTGATGAGGACATCAACCACGGCTATCCCCAGAATCGTCTCTATGGACATTCGCACTTCATCAGTGATGTTGATCTATAAAGACACAAATATTCAAATTAAAATATTAAAAAAAAAAAAACAAAAAAATATTAATAATTGAAAACAATGTTTGGCTAAACAACAAAATCAATTCAAATTATTTAAACAGTGTATAAACTGTTTGTGAATTATAGATCGTTCTTTTATTTTTATTTTTAAATTTAAAATTTAAATTTATATCAGTTACTTGAGTTATTACAAAAGTAAAGTACAGAAAACTGATTTATTTTGATGAGCATATCTTTCAAAGTCTTTAACAGAAGTGGACACTGGAACTTGAACACTGGAATGCACTCAATGTACGATTAAAGCCCATGACTATATTTTTGTAAGTAGCCCCCCAAAAGGGGGGCTTAGATATCAATCAATTGCACAAAGAGTCGTCTTTGTATGTGACAGACAATAAAGTGCACAGCAAATAATTAATAAATCCTTTTTTCGAGAAATGTGAATGTACCATTTTGAGTCACTTAAATTATTAACTATGTACTACAATTAAATCAGTAGTGAAAGATTGTTAAACGCCATTGGTCTCCATGGAAATTCTAACATGAGAGCAGCCAGTTAGATGCTGGTAAGACTTATCTTGGAAGTATAAGCTTTGTTATTATTTTGGTGACTGTCTCTCTGTTTGTAGTTGTTGATTTTTTACACTATGAGCCGAAAGCACGAACAATTACAGAGCAATTTAATTCAAATTTAATTCTAATACAAATACTAAGGAACATGCTTCTGAAGATTATTATAGTTAAGTACAATGGATAAGGAAAGTTAAATATCTGCTCCGCCTCCTTCAGGCTAGTAACTCCATTTGTAGAAACTTAGTATACTGTTGGCACTTCAGGGCAGAGTATAAAAACCATATGTTATTAGTTAAGCGTGACCTCGTGTCTTGGATATGTGTTTCCAGACACAAAATAATGCTTCTAAAATGTCTATAATTCCAACTGAGCTGTCATTTCATCTTAACGTCTTGCCATAGTTGACACTCTTGTTCGTGTTTGGTTTGTTGACTATATTATGCATACGCCAGAAGTTATTACCGCTTACTTCACCTCCCTTTCCATTCCATTTTATAGATTTTGTTGTAGTCGAACCCCATTACTCTAACTACATGTACAACGTGAACGACAAATCAACACTAGCCGGCGACGTATTAGGTATACGTATTCGCTTTGCGTATATGTATACCTATATCCCTGTGTCGGACGTATCTATGTACATGTGGCATATAAATGCGCAACACTTTGGAAATTAAATCATATTGAATATGACAGCTCTTAGCCAGTTTTTTCGCAATTTGTATACCCTGTACACATAGGGTAAAACAGTTTATTAAATTTGTGTAAATGTATGTAACATACGGAAAGAGGCGATGTAGACATGGAAGTCTGTCCGTCCGACTGTTTGAACGACAATATCTTGGAAACTATAAAAGATAGAGACTGCAAGTTTGGATATTTAGACCCTTCTTTTCCCTCTTCAGACCCGACATGATATCCAAATATCCAAACATTAAATTTCTTTTTCTTTTTTTGTATGAATTTTTATTGTGTTACAAACATTTAACACTCATGGCACTTGCTATTTTGCCGTCGGCCTTTTTGTAAAACAGTCTTACAAAATAAATTCTTAACTATCATGCCATAACTGGGTTTCGAACCCGGAGTCTTTGCGATACAATGTATGTATATAAGTCCACCGACTAAGCACACTGCATAACGCCGGCTGGCTATATTTGGTGTATCTTACGTCAATATTTACAAAATAGTCCATATAGGCTCAGATTAGACATCTATAGAATCTATTTTAATACAAATAAATCAGATACAGGGCATTTCGAAATTGAGCATACTCGACTGTTCGATCGTTCGTTTTTTTTTTTTCCAAATATTGTTTGTAGCTGTGTTTTTGTATAAAAGACTTGTTGTCCATATTGAATATTTATGAAGTTGTTTTATTATTACTGCACTTGATGAATGAATTGCTTTACAACAGAAATTTAATCAATCATAAAAATAATTGCAAAAAATAAAAATCAAAATGTTAACCGATAACTTCGGTTCAAATCACATAAAAAACTTTTCCATGCATAGAATGTTATTGGTAAGTTTGAAATTGTTAATCCCTACAGTGGTCGTGATTGACCCATTCCAATATGTACAAATAAAAAGTATGTCCAGTGGAAAACATTTTACCGAAAATCAAATTCTTCCAAATGTAAACGAACTTTTGTTGATACTTATTTATTATTGGTCCTAGACCCAAAAAGCTTCGCTTTATCTAGCATATGCACAAATCAGACAAATGTTGAAGTACTTAGTCTCAGTGTCTTAACTGTTTTTCGGGAAGTTTTGGAGACTCCATGAGTAGATATATTCATGATCAGCACGATAAGACGAGTCGTCTTAGCCGTTTCCGTTTGTCTGTGAGTTTGTCTGCGCCCTATTCCGGCAATCAATGTTTGAAAGTTTTTTGTGGAGACTTTTTACAACCACAGGCAACACAAGTAGCAAAATTACCGCGATTTACGCACTAAATGTATATCTTCACTACAAATAATTTTTTGTTGTGTTGAATAATAATTGGTTTGAAATTGGTCTTAAATACTACATACAAAAACTAAATCCAATTAATAATAGCTGATATTGTCAAATTGTGTACTTGTATCAGTAAACATTTGAACACTCTTTAGCTAAATTGTCTACATTGTGTTGCTTGGCATTCCAGACGACATGCGTTCACCCACACCCGATCCAATATTTGTTTAAATTTTAACATAGTTTTCTCTAATATCTTTATTCATGCGAAACCAAACCACTGGAGAAATTATGACTCAGATATTATTCACATTTTGGGTGCTTTCCTTATGGACAGCCCCGCTCTACACACCGCCCAGAAATAGAGCAACAGTAAGTGAGAAATTTATGAAACAATTTTTGTTGGTGTATCAACTCTTTTTCTTTTTTGTTTTAAATATTTATTTGGTTTCTCCTCTTTTAAAACTTTACCACCTCAAAAACTATCAAAAAATACTATCAAAAGCACAATCAACTGATGCTCGCCAACATGTTTGCAAGTGCTCCCACAACAGTTTTGAGCCGCTCGATCGACATGCTCTAAATGTGAATCACCGTTTAGAGCACGACAGAGATAGAGAATATTTTCTTCTCTATTCTTAAAACTGAAACCAAAGTAACCAAAGGAAACAAAAATATTGAAGCTAAGCGGAATACGCTACATTATTAAATTATTCGACCGTTAAAGTGCATTGAAAGATGTAAAAAAGAAAATGGACAATATTCCATTCGTCAAACCAAAACAACACATTTTCAACCGTTGCTCACTTTACCCCTTTTGTTGACATTTTTTAAAAATTGAGAGAGCTGGGGGAGAGAGAGAGAGAGAGCTTTGTGAGAGAGACTATTTGTGATTGACCGAGGGCGTTACCTGTTTTTTAACTACCTTCGATGCAATACTTTAGAAAATAAATTACATTCGTCCGTGCACACACATTCTTTCCAAAAAAAAAAAAAATAAAAATCAAGCAGCGACGTTGTGCTTAAAAGGGTTTAAAAATGTGTGAATGAAAATTTTAAAACCCAGCATTGCCAAGTAAAAACGACAAAAAAAAGAAAAATAAGCGTATTAAAAATTCAGTTGTACCAAATTTAACGTTTTTTCTTGCTTTTTGTTCACTATTTACACTATATTTCAAGGACGTTAAATAAAACTTTCCTTTTTAAGTTAAGCTATATATACAAAGTGGAACATTGTTTCAGTATTTTCACGATTGACATCTGCAACGAAAGGTACATGTATTAAACACAAGTAGAATATTTTTTGGTTTATCTATTTGTAACTTTGACCATTCTACAGTTTCACTCTCAACTGACGCATTTTATAGACAAATAAACAAGCTTGAAAACAAATAAAGTTACCAGAGTCGACATCATTTTAGAAAGAGATAGGTCATTTTGAGGGAACCGAATGAGAGAAAATCTTTCATTACCTTGATTGTGGGTTTCGCGCTTAAATTATTTGCATTGATTTCGGTACACCAAAAAATGACCTTCCCATTGTTCACAATATACACACACACACACTCACACACTCACTCACACACACACACACACACACACACACACACACACACACACACACACACACACACACACACACACACACACAAGTATCGCTCATAGAAAAAGTTTAGAATGCATGTAAGTAATGTGTTTATTCAAACCACAACATACTATGAAAGGAAGGATTCCAAAAGAGAATCACGTTTTATATGGAAACCGAGATATCATGCTAGAAATGTGTTGCTAGCATCTGAACGTACAAAAGCGTACAAGTGACCGGTGGGTTTGTATGGGGACTACCATGTATGGGTGGGAAAAACCCATTGGTATATATATAGACAAGCTCTACCTGAGTCATATTTCGGCATCGGGAGACACACTATATCGGAAGTAATTCGCAAGGTGAACGATATAGGTAAGGGAGAACACTGGGCTACAAGTCAAGGACTAAGACAAGCAAAGTTACTTCTAGGGGGATACAACCCGAGCAGATCGAAAACTATGCTCCAACTAGGTAGGAACCAATTAAGAATGCTAACAGGACTACTATCAGGCCACTGTAGACTAAAGAAACATTTATGTGTTTTGGGGATAAATAACTCACCCGAATGTAGATTCTGTGACCATGAAGAGGAGACCCCTCTTCACATTCTTATTGAGCTGCGAGTGCTAGGTACTCACTTTATTAGAAAGGACCAACTGATGTGGATCTTTCACCCGAAACAGAGTATGCGAAAAAGATAGAATATAAAGCCACATTTTTTACGTCGAGTCGTATAGGTAATACTAGACTTTTGTTTATGAATTTATTAAAATATACAGAATCAATAAAAGAAAGCATTTTAACAATGGATGCATTGAGTATATTCACCATTTGCGCTTCAAATGCCAAAGCAATTGTCCTTGCATTATTCATTGTTGTTCTTTTTCCATTTTTATTCTAGTTACTAATGTATAAAGAGTGACCGAATGAACAAATAATTTAAAACACCGTAAAAAATAGAGATAAATATACTATTTTAGCCGAACTGTTGGTACTTTGTCATATTTGAGTGCAGCGTTGACTTATCTTCCGCATAGATGCTCATATATATGTTATTTTTCCTCATTTTTGCCCATCCAGTTTTCGTTTCACTTTTTGATGAATTTATATTTCAACCTCTCGCACCTGTAGAATTTTTGCTTTGTCTATTCTCTGATCTGCTCTAACAAACATGAATTGTAATCTATATGCTCAATTTATTTGTGTGTCATACGGCTATATGCATAAATAATTATTTTTCTTAGAAAAAAGAGGTAAAAAAAGGTTCCGGTTTAAACAAAAAAGTAGAATATGTGTTCTGGTTCCGCTTTTGGTTCTCAAGTTGAATCGGCTAATTTCGGTTAACGGTTCCGCTTTTATTCCTTGTTGGAAGTGTTTATTGCACAAGATTGGTCTGGTCGGAGTTTGAGCTTAGTGCTTTCAACACCTCCTAAGTGACTGATAGAATTGAAATATCACAGTAACAATAGCCTACATCTAAATTACACTGTGCACAACTAATTACTGAGCACAGTTCTGCTTTAAATATACTAGTATACGAGTATCTGCCCAAGGACTAAAAGTGGTATAGCCTGGAGCCTACGACTCCTAGACAAATTCAATCTGTCTTCAAAGATCCATCCGTGTACCACTTAATGTGAGTGGTTTTAATGAGTATGCTTTTCCGACATCCAAGTCTTCTTATCGGACCATTTAATGGTGAAGTTCCGATGGATGGACACTAGTGGTGCTACCTGTCTCCATGTAGCGAGACCTTTCTGACAGTTGTCTAAGGCAGCTTTGCTTCCGTCGACTAAAAGTCTCAAGAGCGTTTTATTAGTTGTATGCTCCTTTTCTAAATGCGGTTGAACAGTTCTAGTCCAACATGGTTGGGCATGCACTGCTTACTGCCCCCGTGTTGCGAGTATTTATAGGGAGTTTAATTCCTTTGGGGCTGCGACCTGTTTAGCCTACTCTCCCTATGCAAATACTTCATATAGTAACATCGGTTTTACTACCATATTATATACCCAGAGCATGGTTTTCGGATTGCATCCTCATAATTTCTCCAAGCTTCCTGCGCAGACATTGATGACACGATAGAACTGCATCTACGGAATATACGGCTGTTGATTTCACCACACTTCGTTTTCATCCTACTACTTTCCATTCAGTTTTGGGTCATTGGGTCCAGACCAGTTTTAGCACCTGACATTTTTGAATTTTTAAGACTTGAGCGTAGACTTATGACGTTTCATGCGAATTCACAATGAACTGCTTAGCAGAGCGTGGAAACAGGCTACTACTGACTTTCGAATGAAAATCACTTTCCTCTACGAAATACGATCCAGACAAACCTTACGGATATGCAATAAAAGAAGTAACTTCAAAAGGCAACTTGTGCGTAACACACCTATCCAAATGCAGAAAAATATGTGGTCACGTTGTAATGAGCATAAAGCTGAAATATTTGCGATTGATCTGGAAAACTGATTTGAACCTTTTAACTTGGCCTTTCCATCTGATGTTGATTACACATTGGATCAACTTTCGCTTATTTGCTCTCCACTAGTTAATATCAGACATGTCACTTATGAAGAATAAAACATCAATTCGAAGCAGTAAAATCTTGAAAAATTTTTGCTTATGATTGTATTGATGGTAGAACCAGATACTACTGGTTCGAAATGTTATTTTCCTAGTTCTCTTATTTAACGCCATGTTACGCATTTGTCACTTCCCTTCACAGTGAAAGTGTGCTGTTATGAGTATGGAAAGCCTGAAGATAAAGTTCTATCGTATAAACCGATATGTACACTCTAAATATTCTCAAAGACATTTGAAAGAATATATCTTGACAGAGTATTATCAATAATAAAAGAACAGAATATCGCCTCCAATTGCCAGTATGTTCACAAAGAAGAGAAGCACTACACTATATCCTTATCCTTAAGTCATTTCAATACCGAAGTTGTTTTCAGGTAGAAGTAGAAGTGTATCCAAAGGATGTGTACTAGGCCAGACATGCAAAAGCCGGCTGGTGATCATTCATGAGGTGTTCTTTTATATGAAGTAATCATATATCTATGATAATGTCCTGCTAAATCCAACAAATTGAGTTGGTTACTACGTCCAGCAGGTACGTTGCGTCCAATCGATAAACTTTTGATCTATAAAATAGTTATTGTACATAGATCCACCACGTTTGAGACATAGAAGCAAACGAGGTTGTGGACTACTGCTCGAGAAAAGCTCTTTGACTGACTCCAAACTGATTTGCGCGGTCGCCATGGTAATATTATATGAAAGGTGCTATGAACGCAGAAATAGCCAAAATAGGGTAAATACGTAGCTGCTTTGTTATTGTAGCGCTTGGAAACCGAAAACATAGGCAAGCCTCATTTATTTAAAATTCTGTGCTAACATAGTATCATTTGATTACACACGGTCTCATTTCATTTACGAGGTAGCAACGACGAGAGAATATCATAAAATGGCGAAAAATTCATGTAATGTTTTCGTAATAGTTGCATTTAACATAAAAAACTACGAGTATGTCGTATACACGATATATGTCATACCATGCATCTTTTTATTGGTGTTTCGTCTGACATTTTCGATAATGGATCGTATAGTCACCGATGGTGATTCTAGCGCGACTCATTTTCTGGTTTTTGCAAGAAAAATTTTCTTCAGTGAACCGCGTTTCTCACTCGGTAGGTATCTAAATAAACACAAATAAGTTCCGTCCGTTTTTTGTGGTCAAAACTGCATTTATTTCAGAACAAAATTGATGAAAAGATTAATCAAAGTATTTTGGCACCCTTGTTTTTATTTGTTCCTACCTCTTATGCAATTTTCGATTTCCATCTCGAGGAAATGACTCGTCTTTAGAAGCAATCCAAGTTAGGAAATTATTGCTTTCTGCGAAATAAATGAACCGGTAACCTGCCAAATCGTGCGGCATACGTTGGAACAAACAGTAATCAGAGGAAGCATTGTCCGGAGAATACGGCGGGTAACCAAATCAATTGTATCCTAAAAAAATTGCCCGCAATGGAATCGCCAGGTTGTAGCAGATCAAAGTATACAACACCCATTTGGTCCCACCGGGACATTCGAACCATGAATATTCGACTTTGGTGTTGAAGTTGAGGACGAGGGCAGCGATTGACCTGACATAGCGTAGTAGTTTTTTTCTTGAATATCGTACAATATGCATTTCTCATCCCCAGTCACAATTCGATGTAAATAAAAACTTCCTTTGTTGCCTTTGAAACAGCTGCTCGCAAGTGAAAAATCATCTTTCAGCGTCTCTCGGTTTCAGTACATAAGGCACCCAATTGCCTTGCTTTCGAATCATTTCCATGGATTTCAATCGTACAGAAACTGGCTGTCCAGAGCGTCGCTTGTCTTCGCCATTCTTGGAACGTCGAAACCATTCGCAATATGATTTATCAGTTGGAGCATTATCACCATAAATTTCCACAAGCCGAATGCGCTTCAGTTGCACTTTTCTTCCAATTAAAGCAGAAAACTGAAACCTCCCGCAAATGCTGCTTAGTTAACACATAATTTGACATATTCAAAACCACAAAAACAAGCATTTTTCTAAAACAATAAACTGAATATTTTATTGAAAAACCTAACCTCTAACCTCTCTGAAACTACCGAATTCGGCTGTTACTATGAAACATTCACAACAGCCGGAGCCATCTTTTAAAATGGACTGAACTAATGTGTACACCCGATATTATAATTTAGTCAGAGATATAATAAACTAAATAATTAGTGATCAGCATAACAAGGCGCCCTATTCCCTCAATACTCGATATATTGGTTAGAAAGTTGGTAAGAAAAGTTTTTATAACCAGATGCAACACAAGTTCAAAAATGACCGCATTTTAATAAATAGAAAGTATATCTCCTATACCAAACAATTTGCATACATTTTGTTTTATCAAACTTGCTTGAATTAAAGCTATTCATTTTTAAAATAATAATTGTTTTTAAATTGGTCAACTAGTAGATAAAGAAGCTGAATTCAAATAAGAATATCAGATATTGTATAAATTATATACTTATGTATAGCAGTATATATATTAGGCATCGATAGCTCCACTGTCTAGCGTGCGGCCTAATATTCCAGACGACCTGGGTTCCAACCTCTGCTGGAATCAAAAATTCTTTATCAGTTTGTCTAAAAGTTTGTAACGCATTTGTAACCATAAAGTATATACATTCTTGATCAGCTAGTCAAGACGAGTCGATCTAGCCATGTCCGTCTGTCAGTTTCATAGTTGCTATGCATTTTTTTGGAGGAATTTTTTAAATATCTGGCTGAATGTCGGTACTTAAACTTGTTTTGGTCCCAAGTGTATGGAGTATCTATATTGATGGCCACGCACACTTTTTGGTGTAGCCCTTATACAAACCCGCCGTTTTTTTTTTATTGGATAGCCCCTATAAAAACGTACTACCCATGTTAAGATTGTTAAAGCTTCCGTTGCACCGAAGTTAACGTTATTTTTTCTTGTTTTGAATATTAGAAGTTCATATTGTAAGACCTTTTATGTATTGCACGCATGCTACAGATAGAGTGGTAGTTGAAATGCAGCAACTCGAAAGACGCAGTGAGATTGCAGCCAATTAACAAAGGAACAATTAATTTAAATGCAACACATCAAAACTAATTGTGAAAAGTGAATTAATTAAATTTCACAAAATAAAATTGAGCAGAAATTTTAATTTTACAAGAGAATATGAACATGAAAAACGAAGTATTAAGTTTCGTTGAACCGAAGCTTACATAAATACATTAAACAAAATAGCCCAGTCATCTTAGCCAAAAATAGGGGTCAACCTCAGAATGAAAGATAATAAGCTGTAAATTGGTATAAACCTTTGTTTTGGCGCTGTATATGTTGTCTCATAAGACTCATATAAGTAAACAAATTTTGTTTTATATCATTTATTTTATTTGCCACGGAGCAACCCGCATCGTTTGAATCTTAGAGTAACGATAAGACTAACTTAAGTTTATCTTAACGCTACCCTACAAAGCTCTTTCCTAGTCGCTGAGCCGGCGACAGAACGCTGACTTGGCGCCTAGTGACAGCTCTGTGTCAGTCACGCTGCACCGGCATGCAAGTGTCAGGTTCCGTCGGCAACTTATGTTGCAGCGGCATCCGGCCAGAC
>JAWNNQ010002091.1:0-149615 GCA_035044765.1 Leucophenga montana
CAAATATATGAGTGTAATGGGGACAGGCCAAACTAAAAACTATTTCCATTGACCTTCTTCCTTTTTAAACACTTTTCCAAATCATTAATTTCGGTTGGTTTCGATTCGCATATGTGTGCATTGCATATTTTTCCATCGACCATACTTCACTGCAAACTGTGTTCAATTTGATTTTTTTTTTTTTTGCTGGATATTAGACACGTACGAGTATTAGGCTCTAACATATCAATTTTTTCCCTAAAGTAATTCTCTTCATTTAAAGCCAATTGAGAGGTTTATTTTTCGAATTGGATTCGTATTGGTCTACAGTAACGAGTAGAGGATGGCCTCGGATTTTTCCAAATTATTTTTTGTTTTTTTTGCGGGTCATTTGATTTGGTTACCAGTTCTAACGCTATGATGTAACAAACATACTAGAATCATTCATATTATTATTAAGAACTTTCTGTTTATATTCGGAATGTCCAGTACTGCCGTCAAATCCCCACGTTTCTATTAAACAAATTGTTTCCACCAAATCATCTTCAATATTTTCAAGCACATCACTCTGAAGTTTTAAAATCCAGAAGTTTTAATGATCCCGCAAGCTCTGCAGCTCAATTTCAGCCTATGATTCACTCACACTGATTTTGTCCGGATAATTTAATGCTTTTGCTTTAAAGTCAAATGACGTTTTGGAATTTATAAAACTTCAGATGTATCGCAGAGCAAATTGACCTATAACATAGTCAAGACGGCGTTAGTATATTAAAGATTATACACACATTGGCAATTTTTTGCAAATACCTTAAACACTTTTATTACCTTAAAATGTGGACAAATACAATGACAAAAGATTCAATGGAGGAATCTGAGGGGAACACAACTAAAACTTTAAGTAAACACACACATAAAATGCACAAAAAGTGGTTATCTAAAGTGTTACTTTTACAAAAAATACGTAACAAATTAGCTAATTTTTAATGTACAACATAAAATAAATATCCTTATGTATAAAATCCATTTTAAATTTTTTAAATTTGTAGATTCAATCAAATTTCGAACAGCTTAGAAGTCTTTTTCAGTAAACACAATGCCCTCTGCAACTGAGCACGTGCTCGCAGTTTCAATGAAAGTACCGTTAAATTTCCAGAAAAATCCGCTTTGGCATTTAGAATTTTGGACATTTAAGGAACAATCTGGTTACTTTTTACCTAATTATTTTGAGTTTGTTTTTTTTTTTGGCCTATGGGATATATGTGCATAGGCATATGGCGTCTCTTTCGGTCCTTGAAATTTAACTGCAAAGTTGTTGTTCTGCTCGGACGTCATGATCACCTCGAATCCGTTGTGCACCAATTGTGCTATGTCGTGCATGAGACGTGTGTGTTTATTTGCCGCCGTTGAATCGATTTGTAGTGCAGAGACGCGAAAGTTTTAGTGAAAAGAAGGAGCGATGTTAATTGAAGTAAATGCTGCTGTTAAAAACAGTGTGCTGAATAACATTAGTAGACAATGTCGATTGTTCACGGAAACTGTAAGACATTTTTAATTCATGTGTGTGGGCTGTAAAGAGAAAATAAGCAGACGGACAGTTCCTTCTTTATTGTAAGCTGATTAAGTGATAAGTGGGCTACGTGACAGGAAGATAGCTGTACGTATTAAATTCAAATTTCTCGTAGCGAAAGTTCCATAAAAAGTCATAGGCGGTGTATCATCGGAATGCATTTGTATAGCATTACAAAATAGTAAACAGCACTCGATAGCTCTTGGCCAAACAATTTTGTTGTCGATAAGATGCCAGCAAACGTGATTATCTACTTTTTTTATTTGTGCTGACAGAATACTTGAAAAAAATCATAGTGAATCTTACAACTCTTTTTTTTGTATTACCATTCACACATGCTGGGGTGTCACAGAAATCTCATATTCCCAAATCGGATCTAAATCAATTTCGTAAGTGTGCCTCTTTTCGACCGATTGAAATCATCAGCATTTTGCTAGGTGAAATGTTTGATTGCATATGATCAAACTGATGAAATCATAATGTAAAACCTTGTTTATGTACAAGTTGGGTGTATTTTCTTCGAAACTGCATCCTAGGAATTAAACATTTAGCATATTTTATTATTTAATTTATATTTAACCGACTAGGTTGGTTTACGCAGCAACAACGAATGACAGATAAAAATATTTGGTGTCATCAGAATTGCCAATATAAAATTTATGTTTATGGGTGTTTTCTAAAAGAAATATACTATAATAATAAAAGAAGTAATTCAGACTTATTACACCAAATATAGAACTTAACAACATTCTCCAAGTAAATCTGCAAAAGATATCATTTACATAGTCTGTAATCTATTTTTGCCATACCTATACGACAACTCTGCGTTGCACAAAACTCGTTTGTGCATTAAATACTGCTTTGAATCTACGAGATTTCTGTGACACCTACGAAGTTTCTCTATGAAATTGAAATCACTATACGAAATTTTGTCTACAGATATCTGTGACACGCCCGATAGTGTGAGATGGTATTATTAGTTTGTCAGCGCCTCGAGACGAGTCGATAGTTGTCGCGTATTTTTTTTTTTTTTTGTAAATATTTGGCTAAATGCTTCTTCTGGTCGCAAATTTATGAAGTGTCCATATTGATATGTCATGCCCACTTTTTGGGATAGCCACTATTCAAAACCCACCGTCCATACCATACAATCCATCTTGTTAGAAATAATCAACAGAAGAACTAGCCAACATGTTGGCGAGTATCAGTTGAGAGCGTAGCTTCACATAGTGTTGTTGGTAGAATTTTAAAAGAAATGGAATCAGTAATTCTCCAAGCCTTGATATGCATTCGTGCAGCTTGTGAAATTTTAATGGACAAACTCGAAGCTATTATCCGCGTTAAAGGTGGATGCATCGAACAATAACATATTTTTCTTAAAATTTGAAAAAATTACAGCATTTTTAATTCGTACCACTTCGAGCGTCGAACCACAACTCGTATCCAAGATGTGATCGTATGAATGCATGTGTCTAACGATTGGAATCTCAGTGTATTTTGCTCAGTCTGCAAGAAAGTAGATTCCGCTTTCTGCGTGCACTACAGTGGAGTAAGTATACTTTCAATCAGATATAAAATTCGGTTCCGCGTACTGCTGGAGTCAATCACGTATATTTCAACAAAATTGACGCAAAATTTTTATAAATTTTCATACAAATCTTTAATAATCGCCTTTAAAATAGGCTCCTTTTGAGTCAATAGAAGCATGCCAACGGTTAACCCAATTTTCCAAATATATGAGTGTAATGGGGACAGGCCAAACTAAAAACTATTTCCATTGACCTTCTTCCTTTTTAAACACTTTTCCAAATCATTAATTTCGGTTGGTTTCGATTCGCATATGTGTGCATTGCATATTTTTCCATCGACCATACTTCACTGCAAACTGTGTTCAATTTGATTTTTTTTTTTTTGCTGGATATTTGACACGTACGAGTATTAGGCTCTAACATATCAATTTTTTCCCTAAAGTAATTCTCTTCATTTAAAGCCAATTGAGAGGTTTATTTTTCGAATTGGATTCGTATTGGTCTACAGTAACGAGTAGAGGATGGCCTCGGATTTTTCCAAATTATTTTTTGTTTTTTTTGCGGGTCATTTGATTTGGTTACCAGTTCTAACGCTATGATGTAACAAACATACTAGAATCATTCATATTATTATTAAGAACTTTCTGTTTATATTCGGAATGTCCAGTACTGCCGTCAAATCCCCACGTTTCTATTAAACAAATTGTTTCCACCAAATCATCTTCAATATTTTCAAGCACATCACTCTGAAGTTTTAAAATCCAGAAGTTTTAATGATCCCGCAAGCTCTGCAGCTCAATTTCAGCCTATGATTCACTCACACTGATTTTGTCCGGATAATTTAATGCTTTTGCTTTAAAGTCAAATGACGTTTTGGAATTTATAAAACTTCAGATGTATCGCAGAGCAAATTGACCTATAACATAGTCAAGACGGCGTTAGTATATTAAAGATTATACACACATTGGCAATTTTTTGCAAATACCTTAAACACTTTTATTACCTTAAAATGTGGACAAATACAATGACAAAAGATTCACACATAAAATGCACACATAGGGCTCGGCCGGGATAGCCTTTAGTTCCTTCAGCGAATTTTTTTTTTTTATGTCCTCAATCGACTCATGACGCGTTCCCCGGAGCGGATATTTAAGTTTCGGAAACAGAAAAAAGTCACAGATAGAGTGGGCGGTACACGCCCTCTAGTAGATGTGTATGAAGCGATGTAGCAGATGTGCAAGATGCCACCGTATCAAATTTCAAGTTGATATTGACGTCTTTCATACAAAAGCATAAAAGTGAACTGTGGGTTTATACGGGACCACCCCAAAAAGTTGGCGGGACACGCCCATATGTATATATATTGTGCCAAATCTGGTGAATACGATGGTTGTGCGATGACTTTTGTTTCATGTTTGGCCAAAAACTGCGATACAATCAAGCTGGAATGTGCAAAAAATGCAACAAAATCAGGTCTTTTGGTACGAAATGTCTGGCGACGACGCGTTTCATACCCAAAACATCGACCAAAATGTGTTGATTTGATTCATGAAAGATATTGAGTATCTCTGCTATCTTTCTAGTGCCAACACGACGATTTTCGAGCACAATTTCCATTATTTTTTCGATGTTTTTGTCGTTAGCAGAGGAGGATGGACGACTTGCTTGAGGCATGTTTTCTAGGATTTCGCGATCCTCACTGAATGTTTTATGCCACTCAAATAGTTGCGTTCTCGATAGAGCAGTGTCCTCAAAACACTTTTGTAACATTTGGAATGATTCCGTTGCTGTTATTCCATTGGAAACACAAAATTTCAAACAAACTCGTTGTTCAATTTCTTTTTTTCCATGTTAAAAATCGTCATACAAACCTTTCGCGTCGTAAACAAGCAGGTGTCAAACATAGACTAATAAAAGCAGTCTTCTAGGAAATTTTAGAAACATTAGGTATAGGCTCAGTATGCAATTGAAAATCTAAATCTGTATTATGTTCAATGTGCTCAACATCTTCCGAACCGCATTCGCTTCAATTTGCATTTTAAACGACTTTTATAAAACTTGATTTATTTCAATTTAACCTACATGATGCCTCCTCTCCACTCCTTTATTTTATTTTATATATTTATGTTTGTATCAAAATCCCCAATGACATTTTGGCCGCTGGTGCTTTTATAAATTATTTATTTTAATTTAATTTTAGTGCAGCATCAGCAGAAATTGTGAGCAGGATATCGGTGTGAGTGCGAAGTGGTCGTATGTACGTGTATATACATAAGTGTGTGTGTGTGTGTGTGTGTGTGTGTGTGTGTCTGCGTGTATGTGTTAGTTTCTTTCTTTGTTTGTTTGTATATGTGAATATCCAATAATTCATAATAATGTATTTCCATTCGATTTATGGCATATGTGCTGGTAACTGTATCAATAGACACACTCACAACTATTAAAAGCATTTATCCAGTTGAGCAAAAATCAAACGATATAGCCGGAGAATGTTTTTCCGGACGTTTTGCGTATAAAGCTAACGTATGCTGATCCATAAACTTTGTAGTGAACGATTTGTGGCAGCAAATCCCTCGCTTGCGGTATTTGGCAAACATTCGCTTTCTAATCGCTTGCGAAAGTTTTGCGCGAAGAATATTCGGGTTTCATTACCAAAATGTTCCTATGATTTAAAACTAACTAACTACAAAAGAAGAGACAACAACCAGTTGCGTGAAACTTCTAGGCAGAAAGTCATATGTTTGACAGAACTTCCACAATAATTCCAATTAATCTCGGTTTTTCAATACATACTTTATAATTGCTTATTCTCGTAGAACAAAAACTTAAACGTAAATGCGAATTATACGCAGCCGTAGCAACGAAGAAGCGACAGAATTTGTATCGCGCATTGTTGGCCTGCGTCGAATGTTCGCTTGCTTAAGGACTTTTGGTCAACTGGGTAGCTATATTTGTATGTTTGTATATATGTGTGTGTTTATCCTTTTGACAACTTAAAATGTCCAGCAGCTTAACTGAACTCATCCGCTTTTGTAGTACTCAATTCATAATAATGATAATAACTCTTTTGTCTGCCTATATCCTAAACTACGATACATACATACCTACACGCATAACAAGTGAGCTCTTTTCTCAAAATGCTATGAGTGTCTGTGTGTGTGTGTATCAATATTCATTTATGTATCTATTAGTTGTGTATGTGTGCGTAGCGGTTTTTGCGGCAGCTGCCAGCACTTTGTACAGCACAAAAACCTTTTATGTTGCCGATATTAATGGCTATAATAGGGCATCTATTAAATTATTTCGATGCCAATATTCGTCTATTTTGCTACAACATATAAACTATATATACATAGGTGCATCAATTCACATCAATTCGCTAGACAAGTACATACATATTGGGTGTTTCAATAAGTTCGTAGCGTTTCCTAAGAGTAGGTGTGACTAGTGCATTTCCAATATGCAACTTTCCAGAGTGTATTCCCACTAAACTTAATGCATTTTTAGTATCATCGTTTTGTTTCATTAAAGAGAAGGTCTGATCTAAAAATAACCGAACTTTTATTTTAAATCATAGAAAATGTAGCGCCATCTATTAAATGTTGGCAGTGTTAGATAGGTAAATTTTTTTTCTTTTGAAAGCAGCTAAGTTCATGTTAATCGTTTGACACGTTACAAAATGACACTCGGTTTAATAACAACAGTTTTTGTAGTTATGTCGTAAAAACAAAAGAGCAAATATTAAATTTTGTTTGAAACTCGGTAAAAAATTTTCTGAGACTTACGAATTGTCAAAAAATTTTTGATGCTGATTGTGTGAGTCGTACTCACGATTTGAAAACGGTCGTGATGATTTAAATAATGATTCCAAGACCTGGACGACCCGAAGCATCTAAACGTGCTGAGTGAAATAATCGGTATAGATGCAAATTTCACTGTGAGAATTGCTGGCAGAACAATTAAATTCATCTTACAAAATATTAACTGAAGATTTGGGTAAATAAAAGGTGTGTGTACGTTTTGTTGCACATTAGCTAAATGATGAAACATGGTGTTTTAAATATGATCTCGAAAGTAAGCGACAATCTGCAGAACGGAAGTCTAAAGACGAGCCAAAACTTTAAAAATTTCGTTTTCAGAAGTCAAGAATCAGGATAATGTTGATAACTTTCTATGATTTAAAGGGTATTGTTCACAAGGAATTTGTTCCAGAAGGTCAAACTGTCAATATAGAATATTATTTACAAGTTTGACATCGTTTGTACTCTAGAGTTTTACGTGTTACGCCCGAATATACCAAAGGGAAGCAGTGGTTTTTATTGCATGATAATGCACCACCTCACAAGACCAAAAAAGTCTATGAATTTTTTATGAAAAAACACATTTGTCTCAACGACCATCGTCCGTATTCGCCTGATCTATCACCGTGCGATTATTTGCCCTTTCCAAAAATGAAAAATGCAATGAAAGTTGCTTTGTACGATGACATTCCAGCCATACAAGCAGCCGCGACACAGTTGCTATAGAACATCCCAAAAAGCATATTTAAACTTTCTATGGATATTTTGGATGAGTGTTCCAAAAGTTGTATTGAGTTAAATGCAACGTATTTTGAATAAATATTAGCTTTGAGACATAATACCAGGATTGTTTTATTTCATAACTAAAAAGTTCGGTTCTTTTTAGATCACACCGTGTATGTCATATCTTTTTATTTTACTAAATATGTCTAACTTTGTGCCGGATAACGTGTAATTTTAATTTAAGTTTATGGAGAGCATGCTCTAGCTAAGCAATTGTGTCGCAAGTGGTTTGCTGAGTTTAAAAGTGTTGACTTTGAGCTGGAAGGTAAGGAACGACCTAGGCAACTGTAGAAGTTCAAAGCTGAAAAATTGAAGTCATTGCTCAATCAAATCCATGTCAAACGCTTTAAAAGTTAACTGAACTTGTCAACCAGTCAGCAATTGATTGGGTATTATCCAGAAGTAAGAAAATTGGATACCAAACGAGTTGAGTGCGAGAGACGTGGAAAGAAACGGAAAAGTTGTTTGCATCAAATTGTGACAGGCGATGATGGGTAGATCCTCTACGACAATCCCAAACGCAAAAAGTCATGAATTAAGCACGGCCAACTAACAACAGCAACGGCGAAGCGAATTATGCATGAATCCAAGATGCTGCTCTGTATTTGGTGGGATTAGCTGGTTGTAATCCACTATAAGCTAATCAAACTCACTATATGCTAATACCAACACCAATTGCTGTGTTTCAGGCTAGTATTGAAGAAAAACGCTCAAATGGAAAGTCTTACCCAAACTTCCATCTTCCGACTTCCATCTACCACTTGTTTCAATCAAAGATTTTTGGCCTGGCTATGCAACACTCTCATAATTATTACAAGGAAACCAAAAAAGTGGCTTGATTCTTGGATTTGTTCTGACAGGTCGTTCATCCGACGTGGAATCCGTATGCTGCCAGAAAGTTGAAAAAAACTAGCGGCCAGCGTTGGACAATTTTGTTCAAAAATGCTACGAATTAATATATACACCCAACACATACCAATACACTGCAATATATAGTGTGAGTGTGTGTGTATAGTATATACTCATACATGTCTGTAGGTATGTAGATTCACGCAACTAATGGATGACAAGAAAATTTTGTGGTTTCTACGGCTATAGTTTGTATATTTGTATGTGTCTATGTAAGTATATTTTTAATGTATAGTAGAGAATGCTGCTTCTTTTCCTTCTATTCGTATATACATACATAGGTAGTAGTACAATAATGCACATTTATTGTATTAAAAATCCATTAGTGATTTTTCGCTTTGTGTCGCTTCTTCTTATAATATTCTATATTCAAACGGTTTGTGCACCCGCACATAATACCCAAATGCTCCTAATTACTTTAGAGAAAGCCACAACCAAGCTAAAATACAATAATTCATTGAATAAATGTTCATACTTGTATCTACATATCTATGTACACGTATGTATGTGTCTATTGAACTAACTTCATTCATATGCTTACAATTAGATAGATACGCATTTTATAGACAATATAGAAGCACTTTATTTATTATCTAAACAAGTAGATACCTCCATTAGGCAGCACTGAATGCATTTGTGGCCAGAATCAAAGACGTAGACTACTACGCTATAATTTATCTGAGATTTGAACACAATACCAAATAAACTACTTCAAATGTTATTACAACTCAGTGAGTAAACTGTTTAAAGTTCCATTTCGAGTAGCCCTGCAGTATAAATCGATTTTTGGTCTATTATCGTTGAAAATCGGTCACTTTTGTGGTATGTTATCGTGACCGAAGATAGTAACTTTTGCCTTAGTAATCGGTCAGCTGTAAAATGCTAAAGAGGTGGACAGTCCATTTATTTGCACAAATGTAAATGCATAAAAAGTATAAATTACAAGAAACAAGAAAAAACGTTAACTTCGGTTGAACCGAAGCTCTAATACCAATCACACGAAACTTTAAATAGTATTGTAATACATAAAAGTGGGGGGGGGGGTTAAATAGGGGCTACCCCAAAAAGTGGGTGGTACACGCTCACTAGTAGATGTGTATGAAGCGATGTAGTAGATGTGTAAGATGCCGCCATATCGAATTTCAAGTTTATATTGACGTTTTCCATACAAATGCATAAAAGTGAACTGTGGGTTTATATGGGACTACCTCAAAAAGTGGGCGGGACTCGCCCATTTGTATATGCATATGAAGCGGTTGTCCATAAAATTCCACAAAATCAAATTTCAAGCTAATATTAATCTAAATGAAGGATTTTGTCATAAAAAACACAAAATTGCACTGTGGGCTATCCCAAATAGTGGGCGGGTCACGCCCAATTATCTATGTATGTTAAGCGGCTGTCTCTTGAAAGGCACCATATCGCATTTCAATCTAATATTGACTGTAATAAAAATCTATGTATGATAAGCGGCTGAAATAGGCACCAACTTCCATTTCAACCTTATATTGACTTTAATAAAGAAGTTGTTCTTACGAAAACACAAAAGTGTGGGTAGTATGTTTGTATGGGAGCTACCCCAACTAATGGGTAGTTGGTAGACAACCCATTAATGTATATGTCTAGCATCCGTCTATTTTAAGTTCCTATATCAATTATTAAGTTGATATTGACTACAATAAAAATGTTTTTGATACAAACAGTCAAAAGTGGGCGGTGAGTTTGTATGTGGGATACCCCAAAAAGTGGGCGTGACGGGTAAATATTGACAGTCTATTAAACTACAATAAAAAGAAGTGTACGTGCAAAATTTCAACTGGATAGCATTAAAATTGGTGCCCAAAAAAGGCGCAATAACATACAGACGGTCAGACGGACATGGCTTGATCGAGCTGATCATGAATATATATACTTTATGGGGTCTACGATGGCTCCTTTAATGCGTTACACACTTTCCGACAAACTGACAATACACTTTGTGTGAATAGTATAAAAATTGGATGAAAGAGAGAGAGCGCCGCTGTGCAGTAGAAAAAAACCAGCATTCCAAATTGTGCTAAAAATTACAACACTGATTGTTTTATATTTGCTTTTGGTTTGGTTTGTTATCGAAAGTGTGAAGCCAGTGTGAACCAATACGTTTATAGGCTTAATAACAGTCTTGATATTGTAAACTAGGACATAGCGTGAAAAAAGTGCTATAAAGATATAGGAAACTCGTGGAAATGGCCCTATGAATGATTGAAATTAAATGTATATTAAAACAAAAGAACTTCGGTAAAACTAAAGTTTTGATACTCTTAAGTTGAACTAAAAAAATGTATGTTAATTTTTGTATACTCTTCCCATACTCTCATTAAAAACGGTTTTCAATAAGGACTTAATAGGATATTGAACTGAAATTTATTTCAGGTGCAGTATAAACAGAAAAACAGCCATTTTAAAAATGGGTTTGAAATTCTGGATTCTATACGTAGGTGTACTTAAAAATTGTTTGCGGGACACGCCCATTTTTTATATGTAAATGAAACTAAAATTCACCAAATCGAATTTCAAGCTAATAAGATTTAAATAAATAAGTTTTTCATGGAAAATCTCAAAAGTGGGCGGGTTCCACCCATTAATGTACAGGGTGTCTCAAAAGAAAGCACACATTTGATTTGCTGATTGCGTGAACGCAACTATTCCGAGAGGCGCGGGAGGTATGTCAAGCGCTAGCCTAACTTTTGGGAATTTAGTCGCTATGGAGCGTTTCTCGGGAGCGGACCGTGCGTTGTGCGTACGTGAGTTTTACAAAAACGGTAATTCAGCGATTGTAGCGCGTAGAAAATTCTGCAGTATTCGACATGTTCATCATTTAAATGATGCGCCAAGCCCTCGACTCATTCGAAAATGGGTGCTCGATTAAACGCAATGAACGCAACGGTTACGGACAATATCATTTTTAAGAAATAAATACCCAAAGTGTGTATTTTAAAATGTAATAAACATTTTTTCAATAAACTACTTACTTTTTTTTTTTTATCGATTTTTTCAATTTGAACTTTCTTTTGAGACACCGTGTATATGTGAAGATTCCATCCACTGGAAGCTACTATACCAATTACTAAGTTGATAGTGACTACAATATAGAAGTTTTTCATACAAAAAGTCTAAAGTAGGTGGTACGTTTGTATGGGCTACCCCAAAAAGTAAGCGTCAATCTTGATACTCTATTAAACTACAATAAAAAAAAATTGTATTTCCTAATTTTGAACTGGATAGCATAAAAATTGGTCCCCAAAACATGCGCAACAACATCCAGACAGACAGACAGACGGACTTTGCCAGACCGACTCGTCTCGTCGAGCTGATCAAGAATATATATACTTTATGGGGTTTAAGATGTCTCCTTTAATACGTTACAAACATTCTAACAAAATGATAATACCACTTCACTCTATGTGTGAATAGTATAAAAAGAAAAACAACAACAACAGAAAACAGATAAAAAAAATGTTTTTACTTTTTTGAACCCTTTTGTACTCAAATCAATCCAATTTTTTCTTAAAACAAGCTCAATAGACCTTGAAGATGGCTACATTTAAGAATTTAGGGTTTGAAAATACAATTCTTGAACCAAGAATTTTGTACTCCGTTTTAGAAAATCCGTACTCAAGAAACTATTGAAACCGCCATGGATCAATTTAAGTACGGAAATCCTGGATTTTTTATCAGTATACATGTTATATATAAGTATGGGAATCGATCTCGTTCAGACGAGTACCGCGAACACTTTTGTCGATCGATTCTGTGGAGCCAATTTTCCACCATTCTTCCACACTTTTTCTTTATCTGACGGAACCTTGTCGTTGTTCGCGTTCGCGTTCGCTTTTGTTGCTGAGCTGTTGGCATAAAGTTGCACCATAAAAAAAAACTCCACGGCGTTAAGTCGCAGGAGAGAGGTGGTAATTCGACCGAAACATTTCTTGAGATCTCACGGTTACCGCACTTTACGTAAAATAGATCAGTTAGACCAGCATGTGAGTAAATATGGTGCAGTCACATCTCCGGCATAAAATTGTGGTGGCATGGTGGTGTGTATGTAATGGAGACTCTTGATGCATATGTGGTTCTGTTGCTGTCCAATAGCATGTGTTTTGCTTATTGACAATACCACTAAGCGAAAACTGAGCTCCATTGCCGAAGACGATTTTTCGATGAAATGCAAAATTTTCTTCAAACTTTTGCAGAGCGCAATCAGAGAAGTTTTGGCGTTTCAAATGGTCCAAAGGCGTTAATTCTTTAGTTAGTATGATCTTTTGATGATATAAAAGCTTCACTTAAGATGTTCAAGAGAGACAACCGCCCAATTTGGTACTTTTTGTATATAGTTAAAACTGTCTTACTGAGCTTACCAACTTTAAACAGTCACCATGGCATTAGAAGACTTGACAGTTCGATGCTTATAAAGAGTATTGAATGTTCCGTTCTACCGAAGTTAATGAAATAGTGATTATTTTAAGCCTTCATTCCGTTTTTAAGCTGTTTAGAAGCCCTCACATAGAATTTTAAATTGATAGTGACTGTGATAAAAAAGTTTTTCTTTTCACTAAATGATATAAAGCCCTTTCATATCTTTTTGTTAGCCGAAGTAGTTTAAAAATAAATATCAAAAAATAAAAAAAAAATCAACAAAAAAAGTTTACTTCGAAGTTTCGAGATGTGCAGAAATGAAAAAATAATATTTTTAAAATCTAACAACCGTGGAATGTAAGGTTGTTGGATGCTTGCTAATTATGTGAAGGGTTCGTCCATACGAAGCCACCATGTCAAATGTTAATTGATTTTGCACGAAATGAAAAAGTTGAACAATTTGGGGTTGCCTCTTAAAAAGGAAGAATCGCACCGTTTATTCTAGTATATAAAGCGTTCGACCATAAGAAGCAGCTATATTAAATTTTAAGTTGATATTAACTGTAATTAGAAAATTTTTGATACAAAATTCCAAAAGAGGGCGATAAGTGTGTATAGGGGCTACACATAAAAGTGGGTCGGACACGTCGTCTTATATTTATGTGAAGCGTTGAAGTCCATAAAAAATCGTCAGTCGATATTGGATGCAAAAAAAAAAACAAAACGTTTTCCATACAATAAAGCAAAGCGGTCGGCTCGTTTGTATGGGGCCTACCCCAAAATGTGGGTGAATCACAACCATTGATTTATGTGTGATGAGTCGTCTTATAAGAATCCAGCATGTGAATTTTGAAAGTGATATTGATTGAATTTTTTTTAAAAGTGCAGATGAGCCAAAAACAATTCGAAGACTAAGAATTGGAGGCACTACTCGATGAAGATCCGAGTGAAATGCAAGAGGAGCTTGCAGAATCATTGGGAACGAGTCAACAAGCAGTTTCTGTACGATTCAAAACCAATGGGAATGATTCAAAAGCAAGGCGATTGGGTGCCTTATGAACTGGAACCGAGAGTCGCGATGTTTCACTTGCGAGCAGCTGATGCAAATGCAACAAAGAAAGGGGTTTTCCCGACGCACTGTGACTAGAGATGAAAAATGGATACTCTACGATAGAGCTCTAAGAAGAAAAAATACTACATAGTGCCCGGTCAAGCGTTGCCATCGCCCGCAACATCAACACCGATGTCAAATATTCATGATTCGAAGGTCATGTTGTGTATCTGCTGGGACCAAAATGGTGTTGATGGTTTTCGAGATAGAATTCAAAAATTACCTGAGAGTTGGGAATAAGTACAATAGTAACCAGTGATGGTTACAGTAGGGCTTTATAGTAAGTATTTAGTTGCTTATGCCTTTTATTAAGAAGAATTAACCTTAGTTAATGTTTCCAAATGCTGTCATAGATATTTCCGCAATACATGATTATGCTTATTTTTCTCAAACTGTCTACTTTCTACTTTCTACTTTCACTACTACCACTTTAATCAAGTATATTTTAAAGTTATGGAAGTTGATTTTTCAAGTAATCATTCAGTCATTCATTCATTCATTCATTCATTCATTCATTTGTGCTTTCCGCCAGTTACACAATAATTCATTCATACACTAGCTCAAGTTATTTTAGCCTACTTTTACTTGGCGACTTGTTTACACAGGAACAAGCGCCGCAACAGCATCAACATCCTTCGCCACTAGGACTACGGCTTAAGTCTGCACAGAACGAAGTGAAACATTTGTGCGAAGATTATAATGAAAATACGACTAGAAACTGAAACTTTGGCCAAGAAACTGTTGAACTGAACTTCGACGTCAATCGCGAGTTGAATGAAAGGAACGCAACCAACGCATCTGAATTGAAGCGCTTCTTGCCTTGCATTGCATTGGACCGACTTTCAAGGAAGTCGGAATGAATGCATAGAAAAGAAAAACAATCTAGGAAGCACTTAACCGAATGAAACACAAGCAAATAAATGAAAGTGGGCAAATAATGCATCAATGTTGCCAGCCGAACTAAGCCTCAGAATGGCTTCGTTTGGGCTGGGTCTCACGTATACTATGGCTAAATTCAGACGACGGAACAAAATGAAATAGTTGAGTGAGTGAGTGAGTGAGTGAGCGAAAATGCATTAAGTATGCAGATACTGTGCAAAAATAAATGGAAAATAAAAAATAATTCGCTTGGAAATAGAGTTTCCTGCTTCGCAGCTGGCAATCTGAGATCATAAACCTTATTGCAGTGATGACAAGTTGCTCCATACAATCTGATAGCGCAACAATCTCAGCGTATTAAGCGACAAATAGACAAAAGTGCAAAGCATTTAAAACTGTTTAAAGCGTAAGAATATTTTTTGAAGAAAAGGCAAATGGCTATCTTGACCTACCAAAATAAACGCAATGAAACTTTTTCTATAACTTTGACATTTTTGATGTCAGAACAAACTCATAAACAAGCAATAAAGTGGCATACACACACACACACACACACACATAACATTAAACATATGTTATCTACAGCAACAGCTGTTAGTAAGTGTATGTCTATCTATCTATCCATCTAGCTATCCATCTATCTATAAGTTGGCCCGTAGGCGATTCTAATGTTGTCTGACGCTTGAAAATTTGTAACATCCAAGCATATAATAAGAACAAGTTTATCCGTCTATTTAAGATCTTTGGCGACACGTTTTTCTGATGGCATTTACACTTATGATGCATTTCTTTATGTATGTATATAGAATATATACGAATAAGGGATGTCTAAAACGTTTTAAAACCGTTTGCATTAAATATGATTATCAAGCAGAAAGTAAAAAGTAAAACAAAAAACAAGAAAAAGCCTTAACTTAGGTTGAACCGAAGTTTTAATACCATTCACATTAAGTTTTAGTCTTGAAAGTAAGTTGGAGCCTATCCCAAAGTGAGCGTGACACGCCCCTCTATAATTATACGATGTGCCCGTCCATATAAGGCCAAATATCAAATTGATTTTGTCTGAAATGATAGAAGTTTTCATGAAAAATCGCAAAAGTGGGTGATGAGTTTGCATGGGGATGCCTATAAAATGAAGAAATTACTTCTATTTCTCTATATGTGAGGCGTTTGTCCACTACATTAAATTTTATATTGATATTTACTGTAATGAGAGAGTTTCGATATAAAATTCAAAAATTGAACGGTAAGTTTCTATGGAGGCTAACCCTAAAAGTGGGCGGCACACGCACTTGATATTTACGTGAAGCATCCTTTCTTAAGAAGCCACCATGCCAGTATTTATGGTGATATTGACTACAATAACAAGAAAAAACGTTAACTTCGGTTGAACCGAAGCTCTAATACCATTCACACGAAATTTTAAATCGTAATTTAAACATAAACGTGGGGGGAGGGGGTTTAATACGGACTACCCCAAAAAGTGGACGGTACAGGCCCACTAATAGATGTGTATAAGATGCCACCATATCGAATTTCAAGTTGATATTGATGTTTTATCCTATGGGAATACCTCAAAAAGTAGGCGAGACACGCCCACTTATATATGTATGTGAAGCGGTATTGATTTAAATAAAGAATTTTGTTCATAAAAGAAACAAAACTGGGCAAAAAGTGAAAATAGGGCGGTGGTTTAATATGGTGGCTACTTTCTAAAGTGGGCGTGGCATGTCAGTTTTGATACTCTATTAAACTGCAATAATAAAAAGTTTAAATGTCAACTTGCAACCAGGTATCTTAAAAATTAGTACTCAAACAAATGCGCAACAGTATGCAGACAGACAGGCAGACAGGCGGACATGGCTAGATTGACCCGCTTCTTCGAGCTGATCAAGAATATATATACGTTATGCTGTCAACGATGTCTCCTTTAATGCGTTACAAACAAAGCGTTTCAGACAAACTTATAATACTCGTACCATTTCACACTATGTGTGAATTGTATAAAAATGCACGAACAAAACAGGAAGAACCAAATACACTAGTGATGTACGACTATATAATACTCTTCGTACTCTGATGGTGAAATACATAGTAATGTAGGAAGAACGAGCAAACATTCCGTTTAATATGTATTTTTATATTGGAATGCCACTATTGGCAACTTTCTAATCGTCCAAATCGTAAGACAATATTTTCAATATTGTGGAAGTTCTCAAGCATTTGCAACTGTGGTAAAAGTGCAAGAGGAAAACGATTTTAAGATAAAGGTTACAGCTTTTTAAGCAGAGCCAAACTGTCTCCAAGCTATACGATAACCCTTCGTTGGCTCGGTAGTTAAGCATTCTGGTCGTTCAATTTTCGACCACTTTTTCACGTAGTCTCAGAGTCAAAATAATTTAAAGGCGATAAGTCACACCAACTCTGGTCTGTTTAATTCAGTAAATCGACTGCTTGACGCGCTGTATGATATGTTAAAAAAAAAACATGTCTTCAATAAACATTCCATTCAATTGGGACTCGAAATAATATCTAATCATGGTTCTTTAGCGCTCACCATTGACGGTAACGAATCCGCCGGCAGCATTTTTAAAGAAGTAAGGTCCAATGATTTCAGCGAACAGTGATTTTTTGTGTATGTATCTGTGTCTCGAGAATATCTCGTGGATTTTCTTCACTCCAAATGCAGACATTTTATGTATTGATAGTTCAATTGAGGAAAAAAGGATAATCCTTGCACCAGCTGGAACTTATAATGTCATAGGCCGAAATATTTACCAAAAGATTTTCATAACGTGGATGCATACAGCTCCAATTGTTGTACCCGATGGCGTATTGACTCATTTGGCTCCTTTTCAGTACTACGCAGCAGCAATCGTTTCTTCGTTGCACACTCCACGGCGTCTTTGCGGATTCGTGTTATCACTTAGAGTAAACGTGGTGTGAAAACGATATATTAATTAATCGATTTAATCGCTCGGGTGCACGATTTTGTCGACCGTGAAACAAACAATCCTGAACTAAATCACGCTTTTCGAAACAAATTTCCACAATTTATATTCATACAATGTATATTCATGATAAAATGACAAACCAATCTGATTGCAAATGACAATAGCGGGTGTCTTCGGACCCAACACCAGGATCTCTATTGCCATGGGTGCCTGGCCCACGGTTTTTCAATCTGCGCCCGGCATCTTTTGGATAAAAGTCCTAAAGCGGCCAAAATAACCATTCTTTCAGATAGCCAAGCAGCTATTAAAGCACTATCCTCTTGGAATTTCTCCTCGAAACTGGTTCTTCAATGTTACGACATCCTCCAACAACTGTCTATCGGCCGCAAAGTCGCTATTGGTTGGGTACCTGGCCATAAGGGCATCGAGGGCAACGAAAGTGCTGATGAACTAGCCAGCATTGGTTTGGCAACTTCCTTCATAGGTGCGGAACCTTTTTGAGAACTTAGCTGGGCTCTAAGTCAAAATCTTTCATAGTAGAACGGTTTCAAAACACTGCCTCCCGGTACTGGATACAATATCCTGGTCTACGGCAGGCCAAGCTACTAACCCGTCCTATATACCCAAAAACCAACGCACATCACAATAGATCTGACCTGAGGTTGCTTTTGGGCTACCTCATCGGGCATCATCCACTGAGATATCACTTAAATAAACTAGGTCTCTCCACAGAAACGGAGTGCAGACTTTGTCTTGAGGATGGCGAAACTAGTTTTTTTCCCGGCCATGGCCAGGCTCAGAATTGAGCAGATGAATAGACCCTTTATTACGTATGAGGAGATCAGAAACACCTCATCTAAGCATATTCTCCGTTTCATTAAAGAGACGGAGAATATCCTAGACAAATTAACTTAACCATATCTGGGCTAGGGTACAAAAGACAACATTTTCTGTCACAATGCCCGTTACCGTTAGGATGGCCCTCAGACGTTCTATCTCTGACACTGAGTCTTAGTTAGCGTTACAGGCTGATCGAGCCTGATTCGCAGTGACTTAATAATTGATATGGTAACTTATAGTGGACTGATGCTTGACATATACATTAATGGGTATGTCAAGGGGGTGAGGCCTTGATTTGCCTACAAAATTTGGCTTCAATACACTGTAATACGACAAATTTTGCCACACAGACAGACATACGGGCGGACGGACATGGCTAGATAGACGCGACTTATCGTGCTGATCATATATATTTCATGGGTTGATATGTAGGAATACATTTGGATAGATGAAGAAAGCCTAGATACCCTGTTACAAATGTTTGCTGTACAAGTTATAAATCGAGGTGAAAGACTGCGACGTTGGTACTAGTTTAACCAAAATTTGGAAGGAAGGAATGACAAAGAAAGATTTATCAAAGATATGCAATGAAAAAGTGAAAAAAAAAAACAAAAATTTTTTTAGATCAACATTGTTAATTGTGAATTTTTCATAGTTTTTTGCAATATGGTGGTAAACCCGGAGATTCTATTAGAAAATTTTCGTTTGAGCGACAGCAAATTAACAATTTCTGATTAATTTTTTAACTGCAAATTCTTCACAACTGCCGAAATTAGAAAAGCGTTTGTTATTTTGAGATGCGGCACCAAAATATTAAGTTAATATAAGGTACACACAAAGTTTGGGTTCACCTCATAATTTTCGAAAAATATTTACAAAACCAAGGTTTCATTCAATTATTGTTATTATTGTTAGCATCATTAATGACAAATTAAACAATACGTGTACAAAATATGTCGACTTTCGCAAATACTCGACATTATTTCTTCATATTTTTGAATCTTCAAAATACCCGCCTCTCGCTCGTAATACAGCAGCGCTGACACTGGGCATCCTTTCGAAGAGTTTGTGCAATGATTCCGTTGAAATTCGATCCCAACAAGTTTGCAAGAACGCCCAAAGCTGTTTTGAATTACTTGCATTTTCTTCACTTCTCTGTCCAACTCATCCCACAGCAATTCGATAGGGTGACTGAGCAGGCCATTCCATATATTTCAGTTTCTTCTACTTCTTTTTGGCTGCTATGTAATTTCGGCAGAATTTGGAAGTGTGCTTACGATCGTTATCCTGTTGAAAAACGAATCCACGACCTACAATTCTTTTCCCACACGGAAAAGCGTATCGCTGGAGAATGTTATGGTACAGTTTTTTGTCCATAATGCCCTTGATTCGCACAAGATCTCCAACTTTGTCACCAGCAAAACATCCCCAGAACATGACTGACCCTCCACCATGCTGGACTGTTGGAATGACGCATTGGTTAATTATGCGTTCACCAACCAAACGGCGCACATATTATCGACATCGTCCGCTAAAACAATTTTGACCATTGTTCAACCGTCCAGTCTTTAGATTTTTTTAGCCCAATTCATTCTATTAACTTTGTTTTGTTTGCGTGGTAATGGTTTTTTGGCGGCGATGCATCCTTTCAAACCGTAATCCCGCAGACGTCTCTGTACCGTTGAATACCGTTGAAACAGATACTTGTGTTTCCCGTGTAGAATTGAGTTGCTCACGAATTTCAGGAGCTGTACGAGTACGATTTCTTTTGCTCTCAACACAGATGAACTTGTCCTCTTGTTTTCAAGTTGCTTTAGGCCTGCCAGAACGCTCGCATGACTGCATTTTGAGAAACATTGGTTTTCGAATCAATTTTCCGCGTTGAATAACCCTCTTCTTGTAATGCAACAATGTAACAAAAGGAAAAAATTTTGGGTGTCCTATAAGCCGGGGGCATAGATGGACTATTATTTACTTCAAACAGAGAACGGCAACGATAAGCATTTTATTATAAAGCATGTTTTATACTTGGTTTGCTTGAAGATGATCAGTGTTGGGATAAGGCAGACAAGAGCATCAGTCAAAGCTTCGCTTGCGTGATTCACTTCGATCCAACTTTGAATCCTTTAGAATAAATATAAATATTCCCTCAGTGAAGATATATTGAGTAAGCTAGAAACAGCTCATCTAAACATCGAAGTCGCATCCTCAAATGAAATAGTAGGTATATAATGATGCAGAAAACAGTTACAAAGTACTGAATCAAGTTCGATTGGAGGTTCCAGTTTGAGAAGAATAAAAACTGTGATGCTATTGTATGGTTTGAAGATACAATGGCGCACAAAAGAACATTGGTGGCTTCAAATGTGACGCTTCAAGACTTGGAAAAAAAATTTATTTTATAGATTAACGCCAAACAGTCACCACTTTGGAAGAGTACAAAATGTATCTCCTTCAATGAACATAAAATTGCACCTTTTGGGCAACAACAATGCACAGAAATTTTCGAGCCAACTTTCTCGATTAGAAGATAGAACATAGAGCAGTCTGTGATTTTAGATTCGTTGTAACCATCCGGCCTAACATCACACATACTAAAACTTAAAAGTGGAGCTACGGAATTTGAACACACCAAAGCTTTTCAATGGAAAAGATGTTTGTTTCAATAAGGTTCAAGAAGTTCATTTAGAAACACTATGCTTTTCGCATGGTCAACTATATGTAGCTTGCTTCAGAAAAGACTGTCCGGATTTCGGACCATTTCGAATAAATTTCAAATAAATTTAATTTGAAATAACAAAATAGTTTTGACGACCAAAGATGCCTTTAGCCTCCTTATCTTATCGATTGGAATGGGGTCGCTATATTCTAGTAGCTAGATATAGGCATAGGTCATAGGCATTTCGTATTTTGGGCACAGTACTTCCAACGCACTTCATGTTAATCATTCATTGTTTGTAAAATATATTCGAATCGGTTGCAAGTCAATCTTAGTTTTAAACGAACTTTAAAATTGCATACGAAAAATGTATTAAGTCAAAATTCAATCGGAAAATTTTATTTTATTCTTCTCTTGTAGGAACTTAGCCTATAATGCACTTTTCAATGAACCTGTGACATATTTTAGCTGGTAAGTCAGCAATAACTGCTCTGATTTAAGCTTCGAGGTCATCCAAAGCTTGAGAACCGTTGCTGTAAACAAGTGATTTAACATAATCCCAAGAAAATACACCAATGGTAATAAATCCATTGTAACGCTAGCTATATCCTGACGTTGTGACGATGTGAAATCATTCAAGTTCGAATGACAAACCTTACAGAACATAAATGACATTAGAGACCACTTACAACATTAGTCCGGATTGGACCACTAAACGTGAAAGCCTTAAAACAAATTTATGATCGAGCAAGTCCATAGATGTGCATAAAACATTAAGAGAATAATCGTTCACAATGATATAAAATATCATTTCATCACTTTTAATTTTGAAATTGTTTCGTGTTTTTCGTTCTTACTCGTGTCACACAGTACGATACTCTACACGAAGACATTGTGAACAAGCGTGACACGATGTATCATGTATACAAAAAGCAAGGCCCGCGTCCATCTCTGGTCTATACACACATATTTTGAAAGATAATTCCAAATGTTCAGTTTTGTAGCCTAGCATATCAATTTTTATAACTTTTCCGAGTACCCACGTCCTTTAAATATTTAGCGACTTTGCTACTATGATTGTATGTTTCCTTATGTCAAAAAGTTGACTTGAATAGTCATCGATTTTGATTTATCGCATGTGCAGTTGCCACATTAAATATCATTAGGCGCGAATGTAATTAAAAATTAGCCAAAGAAATCGAATTAAAAGCAAACTAAATAAACTTGAAATGTATCTGCTGTTGTTGCTGCTGCTATGTACGAGTATGCATGTATGTGTGTGTTTTGCAGATACTACTCCTAACACGCACTCTAACACTGCTTTCTGTTGTTGGCAGATATCATTTTGTTGTATGATTTCGCAAGTGCTGCTTCTCATGCAAGTCACGCGCTTAGGATTGAGCAACCTTCAAGCGACCATTCGAACGAGCCAATACAGAACCGAATCCGTTTCAATTTTGGCCATTTGCTTGTTCGCTTCCGCTAGCGCCTTTGTCACGTAGTTATTGGCTTAGTTATCCTTGTAGATGCCGCCGCTTATAGTTATCGCAAAGGCAGTCTGTCGTTCGGTCGCTCGGTCGGACGGTCGTTTGACCTCTCTTACCCCCATATCCTCTTTGTGTCTGTTTGTCGTTGAGTCGTTGAGTGTTTGTCCTCTTTATTCACGTGTTAGCCAATTTTGTTGGCCTCCCCCCTTTGACCTGGCCAACTGAAAACCTATTCTATGAATGCCTATTGCTGCTGTTGTCAATTGCCAGAGTCTAATGCTGCAAAAGGATATCAGAACTCCTAAAAATAAGAAAGAAAACATTTAAAGGAGCAGTATATATGTAGTTGTAGAAGCGAGCCGTAGCAAAAGGATAATATTGATTCGCATAACGAAGTGCCAGGCGACAATTTTAGAATTTAGGGAAAACGTTTATTGAAAATCGCACTCTATAAAATGCGATGGACGTCTTCTATAACATTACTGAATACGAAAACAGTTTCCTTGGTCCTTTCAAAGTAAGCAGCAGCAACACAAAAAAAAAAAAAAATCAAAATGATTAAAGAAATGAACTCTATACAAATGATTAAATGCTTTCGATATGTATTGAATATAAAGGGTAATCTATTTCTTAAATACAGTTTACCAATTTGAAGGAATATATTCGTATATAATACTTTACTTGTAAATACTTTATGCAATCTTTGAAGCTTCTTTCTACCAGGCTATTACTTGAGACTATTGCCAACTCTCTCCACTTGTGTTTTATGCCATTTTAAGCCAACAATCTCTAGAAAATGGCACCGAAAATAGGATTTTCTAGGAACTGATTGCGTTTTCCTATAGTATGGAATTAGTGCCAAAGAATTGTAGTAAAGATATGTCACTTGATCAAGCCTGGGAAGGATACAATGGTGACTACCTAAACTACCATGTTCCCGCCTCAATTCCCAAGATCTTTGCAAGGAGCCCATATCCTGTTACGGGAGCGTAATGATTGTACCGTTTTAAGTAAATCTTCTTTAGAAAATCTCACTAGATATCATTTTGGTGGCACATCTCCCTTTCACGCTTGGATACTAAAAAAACATTCAAACAAAAACACACGCTGCTGTCAAAATGCTGCTTTGTAATGCTAATTTCTGGAGAGGATTTGCTTAAAATGGTACAAGATTCGATGGTGTGGAAGATAGTTGGAATCATTGCGTTTCCGCAACAGGATATGGGCTCCTTCTAAAGATCTTGGGAATTGAAGCGGGAACAGGGTATTTCAGATATTCAGATTTAAGAAAACCATGAATAAAAGTGTTGTTCTCATTAATAAAAAAAAAAACAAGATAAAATGTTAACTTCGGTTGAACCGAAACTCTAATACCATTCACACGAAATTTTAAATAGTATTGTAAAACATAAAAATGGGGGTTAGATTGGTGTTACCCTAAATAGTGGGCGGTACACGTCCACTAGTAGATGTGTATGAAGCGATGTAGTTGATGTGTAAAATGCCGCCATATCGAATTTCAAGTGTAGGTTTGTATGGGCGTTACCCCAAAAATTGGGCGAGCCACGCCCATTAGTCTATATATGTTAAGCGGCTGTCTATAAAATGGCACCATACCGCATTTCAACCCAATATTTCATACAAAAATTCAAAAGTGGGCTGTAGGTTTGTATGGGGGCTACCCCAAATATTGGGCGGGTCCAACCCATTCATGTATATGGCAACCATCCAACCACTAGAAGTTACCATATTAATTTTTAAGTTGATATTGACTACAATAAAAAAGTTTTTCATACAAAAAGTCAAAAGTGAGCGGTGGATTTGTAAGGGGCCTACCCCAAAAAGTGGGCGTGGTGGGACAATCTTGACAGTCTATTAAACTGCAATAAAAATAAGTGTTTTTTTTTTATTATTATTATTAATTTACAATCTATCAATAAGACAATAAGTAAATTAGTTGAAAGTTCATAATATAACAGAAATAGCTGTACTCCAGTGAGAACAGCTATTATATTCAAAATTCTATAATTAAGAGTTTATTGACAATATATACAAAATTTAATCTCTAAAAGGTAAATCTAACACATGATATCTTTTAAGGCTTCGAGTTGTATCGGTATTATATAGTAGGCCTATTGCCAAAACATTTAAATGATCATGTATCATACCTTGTGCTTATTCTACGTATTTCAATGTATGGAATAATTAAATCTTTGTGAATTTGGTCATTAGCCACAAACCAGGGGACGTCAACAATAAGTCTAAGCGTTTTGGACTGATATCGTTGAAGAATTTCAATATTTGATTGGCTTGCAGTTCCCCATAATTGGATAGCATATGTTTATATCGAGTCCAAGATAATTTGCGGAGTCACTATGAGGAATTTGTGAATTATTTAAAAATACTGACGGACAATCTCCCCTTCTCAGAGCAAATGTGACATGTTTCGACATCTCAGTATTAACCTTTATTTTCCATTTCTTAAGCCATCGCTCTATTTCAACTATTTCATTTTGAATATCTTGAGATACTTCTGCCGCAGTGTCTTTAGATGCAATTATAGCTGTATCATCAGCATAAGTGGCTACTTGAACATCACTGACAACAGGAAGATCGGCAGTGAATATTGTGTAAAGGACAGGTCCCAGAACACTGCCCTGTGGAACACCAGCATGGATACTATATAGTTTCGATGTTTTTCCTTCCATTTGAACATAAAAGTGTCGATTGCTTAGATACGATTTCAATAAGAGGAAAAATGGAGCAGGAAGCAGTTTTTTAATTTTATATAACATGCCTGGATGCCACACTCGGTCAAATGCTTGTTGTATATCAAAAAATACTTCCGCAGAATACAATTTCTTCTCGAATCCTCTTGTAATTATATCCATTATACGATGACATTGCTCTGGAGTCTCATGACCTCTAGTAAACCCAAACTGATGTTCCGGTATTATATTGTATTCATCCAAAATTGGTAACAATCTACTCATAAGTATTCTTTCGAATACTTTGGAGAATGTCACCAGCAAGCTAATAGGATGGTAGGACGAGAGAATATTTTACAGGCTTGTATGGTTTTGGAATCATTATCACCTCCGCACATTTCCATTGTGTAGGAAAGTGATCCAGCCTCGTTTTAAATATTTGGTAGCTCTCCAAAGGCTGTATTCATAGTCTTTCTTTGGATCCAGACTTTTGAAAAACTCTGCAGTTGCTTCAAGAAGTGTATCCAAAGGCCAGACATGCAAAAGCCGGCTGGTGGTCATATACTATGGCAAACTGTACTTGTACTATTGCTGCTTCTGATTATATTCATGAGGTGTTCTTTTATATGAGGTAATCATATATCTATGATAATATCCTGTTAAATCCAACAGATTGAGTTGGTTACTACGTCCAGCAGGTAAGTTGCGTCCAATCAATAAACTTTTGATCTATAAAATAGTTATTGTACATAGATCCACCACGTTTGAGACATAGAAGCAAACGAGGTTGTGGACTACTGCTCGAGAAAAGCTCTTTGACTGACTCCAAACTGATTTGCGCGGTCGCCAAAATAATATTATATGAAAGGTGCTATGAACGCAGAAATACCCAAAATAGGGTAAATATATAGCTGCTTTGTTATTGTAGCGCTTGGAAACCGCAAACGTAGGCAAGCCTCATTAATTTAAAATTCTGTGCTAACATAGTATCATTTTATTACACACGGTCTCATTTCATTTATGAGGTAGCAACGACGAGAGAATATCATATAATGGAGAAAAATTCATGTAATGTCTTCGTAATAGTTGCATTTCACATGAAAAACTATGTCGTATAAACGATATATGTCATTCCATGCATCTTTTTATTGGTGTGTTGTCTGACATTTTCGATAATGGATCGTATAATCACCGATGGTGATTCTAGCGCGACTCGTTTTCTGGTTTTTTTAATAAAAATTTTCTTCAGCGAACCGCATTTCTCACTCGGTAGGTATCTAAATAAACACAAATAAGTTCCGTCCGATTTTTGTGGTCAAAACTGCATTTATTTCAGAACAAAATTAATGAAAAGATTAATCAAAGTATTTTGGCACCCTCGTTTTTATTTTTTCCTACCTCTCATGCAATTTTCGATTTCCATCTCGAGGAAATGACTCATCTATAGAAGCGATCCAAGTTAGGAAATTATTGCTTTCTGCGAAATAAATGAACCGGTAACCTGCCAAATCGTGCGGCATACGTAACCAAATCAATTGTAACCCAAAACGATCGCCCCGCCATGGAATCGCCAGGTTGTAGCAGATCAAAGTATACAACACCCATTTAGTCCCACCGGGACATTGGAATCATGAATATTCGACTTTGGTGTTGAAGTTGAGGACGATGGCAGCGATTGACCTGACATAGCGTACTAGTTTTTCTTCTTGAATATTGTGCAATATGCATTTCTCATCCCCAGTCACAATTCGATGTAAATAAAAACGTTCTTTATTGCCTTTGAAACAGCTGCTCGCAAGTGAAAAATCATCTTTCAGCGCCTCTCGGTTTCAGTACATAAGACACCCTATTGCCTTGCTTTCGAATCATTTCCATGGATTTCAATCGTACAGAAACTGGTTCTCCAGAGCGTCGCTTGTCTTCGCCATTCATGGAACGTCGCAATATGATTTATCAGTGGGAGCATTATCACCATAAATTTCCACAAGCCGATTGCGCTTCAGTTGCACTTTTCTTAAATTTCACAAAATAAAATGGAGCACAAATTTTAAGGTTACAAGAGAATATGTATTAGAGAATAAGAACATGGAAAAGGAAGTATTAAGTCTATGATATTTTTCATATCAATATTATTAAAAGATAGGAAAACGTTTCAAACTAATAATGAGAAAATGTCAAATTGATTTGAATTCATATCATTTTCCTCTTCAAAAAAAGAAGACCCAAAATAGACGAAGATAAAAAGAAAACAATACGTGGGACAGACGAAAGTGTCAAAACTAAAAATAAAAAAGCTAAAAAACTATTTTTTGTATAAATTGTTTCCCAGAACTTGGATGAGCAACCTTTACGACGTATAGATTCTATGACGAAACACCATTACACACAAATAAATTATACGTAAAGTAAATATAATTTTAAAATAAACAAAATAATAATAAAAACCTAACAATAAATGTTTTACTTGTATGTATGTAAATAGAAACGCTGAGCAGCTACAAAAGATATGCCCGTCAGCAAAAGGAAAGAGAAAATATTAAACAGACAACATTTATATAGGAATACAAGTAATAATGTGGAGTAGTGATGTATTCACGACTATATATAAACGAATTACGTCGCACTCTTGCTAATGTAGACCTATGCAGACATTGAAATTTAAACTCATACAGAAATGAATTCACAATAAAATTGTTTTTGTAATTAAAAACATTTTTAAACATTTTTCTGTGTAACAAAATGTTTTTGATATTACTAGCTGTCCCGGCCCAAGTCGCTGGTCCCACATGTTTCTTGTGAATATTTGACGTCGTTGTTGTGCCCTTTCAGCAACAGCGCGTCTGTGAGATTCTGCAGCTTCAACGGTTTCTGTCGCTCGCTGAAGACGCCGAACTTGAGACTGTTCTGGTGTCTCAGCAGCCCGTTGAGATGCCAAATATTCAGCAAGCTATGTAGAGCTGATCGTGGGAAAAACATGGCGTGTCCTAATGTATTCATGCTACCTTTAAGGTTCGACCCTGCGATTTGTTGACAGACCACTTTTAATGGGAACTGCAGGCGCTTAAAATCAAACGGAAAGTTTTATAAGCAGATTGTCTCCCTTGGCTTCGCCAGTTAAGATTGTGGCCTTCACAATATTCCTTCCTAGTTCAGTGACTCACAACCGAGTACCGTTGCATAATCTTGGCGCGTTCAAGTTGCGCATTAACAAAACGGGTACTTAATATAATCGTTCGTGCTTATATTGCTGCTCGAATCAGTCGTGAACCACTGAAGCTATTCATCTCATATTCTCATCATATGTTCATCTGGCATTCCGGTTTGCATAACTTTTATTTGTACCCGATAGGTGGCGCTGGGGTCGGGATAATTTAAACATTTGTCCGATTTGGTCCGATTTGGCTCAAATTCACATTTTATATTTTTTAAAAGAAAAACAACATAAGTAAGTAAAATATAATTTTGATATATATTCTTAACGGATGGCCAAGGAAATACATTTAATTCTACATTCAAGATTCAGGGCCAGCTGTACCACACAATTGGCTCTTTACTTCCTCTTCCAAAGGAATCACCAAAATTCTTACAAATATATTTAAGGGAGATGTAGAAAAGCAGGTCAACATTCGTTGCGAGTACAATCAAATTCAAGCTATACGGGAAAGGGGTGTGTTGGGGAAAAGGTGGAAGGGAAGAGCCGAAAGAGAAAGTGGTGGAAGGGGAAAGATGGGCAGGGGAAGAGTTAAGAGGGGTAGGGGAGGAGGGGCAGTGAAAGAGAGGCAGAGAAATAAGTGAAGGGGAATGGGAAGTAGGGAAAGGGGTGGTAGAAAAAGGGCGCTTGGGACAGAAGGGTAGGAGAATCAGAGGTATGGCAAGGGGGCATTGGGAACGATGGGGAGATGTAGTTGAGGCAGGGGGAAGGGCAGTAATGCACAGGGTAGCATTTAAAATAGAGGGATGAAATATTGTATATGGGATCGAATGGGGGCTGGGAGAAGGGGAAGTAAAGTAGGTGCAGATAGGGGAAGGGGCAGGGGAATGGGTGCAGGGTAAAGGGTGGTAAGCGAAGGGTTGAAAGGTGAACAGGGTGAAGGAGGGGCAGAGGGAAATAGAGTTAGCTGGAAAGGCAGAAACACGCCGGGAACCAGCCAGTATTATATAAAAAATTAATAAAAATATATATAATTTAAAATTCTTAATTTAAAAAAATTCTCTCTACACACTGAACAAAAACAATATATTTAAATATATGTACATATAAAATAATATATTTTTGGTTGAAATCGAGTTAAAAAGTAAATTTGATTTAATTACGCAAAGATGAATTGTAAATTCAACTTTAAAATCGATTTCAAATTCAATTAAAACTCGACAAAAAATCGCAACAACAATACCACATACAGTGACGATGAAATGATGTAAAAAATTTTTTTTTTACCACTTTTAAGAAACTTCTTTAACTTCATATATTTGTATGTAATTATAATTTGGGCTGAAATCCCGGCGGTACTGCAATACCGGGCCAACCCGTGACAGAGGTGGAGCTAGCTCCTAACAACCCGTCTATTTCCAAAAATCAGTTTCACATTTGTTGTCCTTCAATGAAGGAGCTATCAGATGTTAACCTGATAAGAACAGGTACTTCACTTTGATCTTAGTCTTAGTCATAGTCATTGGAAAGCAAATAGACGTCACTAGACTTAATTTGTGCATCAACTGATTACGAATTATAAGCTTTACGTGTCAAACGAATGAAAATGCAACAACAATGAAAATGTAAATGAGACCGAAACGTACAACATTAGCAGCCAATATTGAACTTAAATTAAATAATAATATTATAAAATAATATAATAATATTAAATTAAAGGCTAGCCTCATAAAAACCTGTTACAAGATTTTGTATAAAATTTTTTTGTTTTTTAATTAAGCTAAAACCCAAATTTTATTATATTATTGTTTCAGTTAAATATGGTATCCATATTGTAATGGCACGCCCACTTTAATAGGGTAGACCCCATACAAACCAGCAGCCATAAGCCTAAAATAATTTTTACAATCGCACAAACTTAGTCCGTATATCAATGCCCTGCAAGGCAGCGTTTAAAAAAGAAAATTCGGTGTCACTTTTAACCTATAAACTAGGCACTTTTTCGTATAGTTTTTTTTTTATACAAAATTTAACCTTTTTCAGTCTAGTTTGTTTTGCGAAACAAAATTTGTCAACACTGCTCAAAGCGTCACAACACTATGTCGGCTATCTGTATAGACGCTTTTGTACAGACGCACCGAACTGTTATAAGTGCGAGTGATGCACTACACAAACACATATAAATGAGTGAATAGAAATGAACGACAACTCAAATTCGAAAGTTCTACGCGTCAATTTGTAAAACGGAATGATTTAGTGAAAAATTACAATGGAGAGAAAGATTTCATTGAAAGTTTTGGCAGCTATTAAAAGCGATCTGCGCCGCGGTATTATTGAAAATCAAAATCGTGGTTTGTATCACAATGCGACGTGGTTGGCGGAACTGCACGCTGGATTGGATGACATAAATATTGACAGCGCTGCCGACGCCGCTGGCGCTACTAAAAGTGCACAGCAGATGGATACTTCATTCAGTGAGGCTCAAATGGACGGCATATCTCCAGTGGATTACGGTGCCTACTTTATGGCTAAGAGTTACTTTGACTTGCGTGAATATGACCGCGCAGCGCATGCAGTCAAAGATTGCAAATCGTGTGTACCACATTTTCTGCATCTGTATGCAATTTATATGAGCTGCGAGAAAAAATATTTGGACTCACTAACTGAAAAGGATATCATAGAAGCCACACCTCGTAACAATGACCATAAAGATTTGCTGGTTATGCTGCGTGCAGAGCACAGACATGGGCGTTTGGATGGCTACGGTTTGTATCTGTTTGGCGTTGTATTGAGGAAACTGGATTTGCCAGAAAGAGCTTTGGAAATGTTTGTTCAGGCGGTGCACATGAAGCCGACGCTGTGGAGCGCATATGTGGAAATTGTGCCACTCATTAATAAAGAGCAACTAGCTGCATTGAACTTGCAAACCAAATGGATACATAACTTTTTCAGAGCTCATGCGTTTTTGAAATTATCCATGAACACTGAAGGTCTGAAGATCTATGCAGAGCTACAAAGGAGAGGCTTTGAAAAATGTTCTTTTCTTGAAGCTCAAATGGCGCTGGCATATTACAATAAACGAGGTGGGTAGCTAAAATTCTTATATATATGTATATGAACTCATAAACTAACACATTTGTATATACATAGATACCAGAACCGCTATTAAAATCTTTCAAAAGCTGATGAGAACTGATCCATTTCGGCTGGACAATCTAGAAATGTACTCGAATTTATTACTTTGCACAGGACTAAAAAACGAATTAACACTTTTGGCGCAGCATGCGGTTACCATTAACAAATTTCGCTGGGAGACATGTTCTATTTTAGGTGAGAAACTATATATTTAAGTAATAATAGCTATTAATATACATACTGAAAATGTTTGTAGGCGATTTCTACAGCATGCGCGGCGATGATATTAAATCCTTGTCGTATTTTCAACGTTCGCTCCGTCTAAATCCTGAAAATTCCAATGCATGGACAGTAGTTGGAAACAAATTTATGAAGGTACAAGAAATTGAAAGAGCAGAACGTTGCTATCAGAAGTCATTGGAGTTCAATAAGCGCGACCATCGCGCCTTGTATGGATTGGGTCTGATATACAGAATGGAGCAATTAAATCAATTTAGTCTATATTATTTGAAAACTGGACTAGATATAAAACCAAACGACTCTCGTATGCTAATTGCAATGGCTGAGATATACGATAACAGCAAGAAATTCGAAATCGCATTGATGTGGTACTGGAAAGCGTGTAATACCGGTGATATCGAGAGTGATGTGATGTTTAGGATGGCTGGATTATACGAAAAACTTGACAACACTGTCGCTGCTGTGCACTGCTATAGCTCATACTGTCATAACACTTTTAAGACAGCCGATAAGAAATACATAAAACATGCCTATTTCGCGCTTTTCAGATACTATCAGGATGAAGGTGACTCGAATCGTGCAGCTTACTACAACTCTAAGTACTTGGAATGCGATGCTGTTCAGGTATGTTTGTAAAAAGATAACTTACATATGTATTTTATATATGCTATATCAAGGGATTCTTCTTCTTAGGTGGTGGGTGAAAGCACACCATTTAGTATAGTTTAGTGGGTGTTTAGCAATAAATGTAAAATATAAAATTAAATGCACTCTAATTGAAAACTAGATCTATGACCATATTCAAGCTACTACTCTTCATTTACATGTTCTAAACGGACCCCGGACTATTTCAGCTTTGTCAAGTCATCCTAGACACAGAGTTACACTGGCTCAATATAACAATTACTTTAGTTTTTTGGAACCAATCGACTTTTGTGTTATCAAAAACATAAATCATAATATTAAATACCGTTTTGAGCTGTCTTCTGACCACTCTCTTATTCAGTTCACTGATTGGCAAGCTTAGAAGGAATTTCGAAATAAATATTTTCGATCGGATATCTCATTAAAATCTGCAGATGATAAAGAAAGTTTCGTAATATATATTAACGACTCTGTAGCTATAGCGGCGCTGAGTTTCACTCTGGCTTTAATTCGAAAGGAAGCTGTGCAATTCACAACCTTAAAGAAACACTTAATCAAAGTACTAACAACTACATACATATATAGAAAGTTTCCTAATCCATTTGAGCCCAACCGTAGGTACTAATTTCTCTGTTTGGAAGACTAATAAAAAAAAAACGATGAACAACAACAAGTTTCTACTAATTTATTGGAGCTTACGTCCGTACCGAACCAAGGTTCTGTTTATGGTTTACAAACGGATGTTATTTACACTGATTTTAGTAAGGCTATCGACTACGTAAATCATTGGTTTTTACTATAAATGCTTTCCCTGTTTAGGTTTTCCCCCAGCTTTGGTAAAATGGATTTCATACTATTTGCTATTTCGCACACAACACCTACTATTTGCCATTATTATCGATTACAATTGACGTTCTTATAGGAGTACCACAAGGAAGTTACCTGGGACTTTTACTGTTCATCCTATTTATTAATGATCACCCAGCTATTCTATCGTAATGCCTCACTTTGATGTATGCTGATGATGTTACGTTATGCTTGAGTTACAATGGTTCAATTTGGCATGATAAACATGTAAACTAACGTAATGATCTAGTTATAAATTGCTCTTAGTGAAAAATAATGACTTCTTGACCTAGAATCCCTATATTATCTATACATCTCATTGATGATTGTCTCCTAGAGCTTGTTCTCTCGATTCTTTATGACCCAATACTTTCATTCGCTACACATATTAATAAGGCAATCATATCTAATAAGGCAATGGGGCTGCTTGGTTTTGTTAAACGTTAGTCGAAAGTCGAAAGAACTCAGATAGGGAGAGAGCTCAGGTCATTGTGGTTTTACGAGCGCTTTACCTGAATTTTACCTACCTTAGACGTAAAACTTTAGAAAAAAAAAATCATTTGTCCTCTTCACAAGCGATTATGTTGGTTTTAAATGGGTTAAAAGGGGTGTGAACGTTTTGCACTTGCCCATTTATAAAAAATAAAATGTAGTGTATACCAATATATTTTATATTATATAATTACAGGAAAGACAGATAATCAGGCATCAGAGCAGTCAGCAGATGGAGCAGATGGAGCATATGGAGTTGACCATAACCGATGTCAGCAGCGATGTAGATTTAAACATGGACAAGTGTTCATTGCGTCGAACTGTCAGCTGTCCTGATATAAAATGCAACGAAACTGCCGGAAAGTCTTTGACAAACTATATTGTTGAGGAACCGGCACCATTTGATCCCAACGATGTTCCCACAACTTCAAGAGCAGCGCAGATTTCAGCAAATGTTGATATGACTGAAACTATTTCGGAAGAGGCGCACTTGATCGAAGATAGCTCCGTAAATATTACCACGACTTTCAATGACTAAACGTAATTGTAGCTAAAACGGTCTGGTGACCTAATTCCATGTTAAGCACGCAGTATGTTGAAATTTTTTTAATGGTTTTTATTTTGGGCACACTAAAAATTTGAACGAAAAACTAATAAATTAAACAACTAAATTACTAATCGAACTCTCTTGATGCTAATCCTTTATTATATATGTCTATTAAATAATACTAGTAAGCATGGCCAGCGGTCGACTGTAGTGTAGGAAGAATTTTGTATATTATTACGTTTATTTATTTGTTGTTATTGCTATCCCGCCATGCGCTTGAGCTGGAAAACTGTCGATAGTCACACTATCGAGAGTTTTCTTAACGATTGTTGAAACTATTGTCACTATGGATAGTACTATCGTTTTACTAAAAAATTTAACATTATTGAACAAATATTTTAATTTTTTAATAACATAAGGGAAAAGAGATCTACAATCTAATCATTCAGCAAAGTATTTTTGTTAACAAAGAGCAACTTGTTCGTTGTAAGTGCTGCTCGTTTGTCCCAATTGGTGTATCCAGTCGTGCTAAACATCCGCTCGGATTCGGTTGAGCAAGCTGGAATGCAAAAGTAGCGTAGAGCGCAAATGCATTTGATTTGCATGGCTCTGAAATTTGAAGGTGTTAATAATATAATTTAAAATATAATTAACTATTAAAAGCATGGAATAAAACCGGTGCCGTTAACCAAAATTAACCGATTCAAATTGAGAGCCGAAACCGGAACCGATATTTTATTTTTTTATACCATTCACACATAGTGTGAAATGGTATTATCAGTTTGTCTGAAAGTTTGTAACGCATTAAAGGAGGCATCGTAGAACCCATAAAGTATATATATATATAGTCGATCTAGCCATGTCCGTCTGTCTGTCTGCCCATCTGTATGTTGTTGCGCATTTTTTGGGGACCAATTTTGATGCTATCCAGTTGAAATTTAGCACTTGCACTTATTTTTGTTGCAGTTTAATAGAGTGTCAAGATAGACCCGCCACGCCCACTCTTTTGGGTATCCCCCATACAAACCCAGAGCCCACTTCTGACTTTTTGTATGAAAAACCTTTTCTTTGTAGTCAATATCAACTTAATAATTGATATGGTAACTTTCGGTGAACGGATGCTTGACATATACATTAATGGCCGGGACTCGCTCACTATTTGGGGTAGCCCCCATACAAACATTCTTCCCAATTTTGTGTTTTTGTAAGAAAAACTTCTTTATTGAAGTCAATATTAGGTTGAAATGCGATATGGTGCCATTTTATAGATAGCCGCTTAACATACATAGACTTATGGGCGTGGCCCGCCCACTTTTTGGGGTAGTCCCAAATAAACCAGTTCACAGTTCACTTTTATGCATTTGTATGGAAAACGTCAATATCAACTTGAAATTCGATATGGCGGCATCTTACACATCTACTACATCGCTTCATACACATATTCACATCTTTTTAGGGTAGCCCTCATTTAATACCCCTTTTCTATGTTTTACAATACGATTTAAAGTGTCGTGTGAATGGTATTAGGGCTTCGGTTCAACCGAAGTTAACGTTTTTTTCTTGTTTTTTTTTTTTTTTAAATAGAAACTTTTACCGAAAAAAAATTAATTCAAAGAACAGTACCGGAACCAAAACATTTGTACCGGGATAGTTTCGGTTCTTACAGCTCATATCATATACCGACAGTATGCGTAGTGGCAATATTTGCACAGTTTCCCAAAATTCAAGTTAACTGCCAGAATCCTGACCTATATGATGCTGGAGTATCTGCTGGATAAGAACGTGTATGACTTCTGCGACAACTTTCTTTATAAAAAGAAAAGTCTGACGAAAGACGAAATTGTTAGCGTTGTCGAAACAGCTAAAATTGGCTTCATTGTAAAATTCAAATTGATAAAAAAAGGTGCTGTTCTAGCTAAATTTTTAGTCTCCTAATTTGAAATACGTGAGTCTACTCTTTTCTAGAATAGTTCAATTCTATATGCCATATTTGTAGACTCCCGATGTAATGTAAAACTGACTTCTGAATAGGAAAGTAGTTGTATATCAGCTTGGACAGATTTATATTCCAGAGTTTTATCCGTTGCTGAAATAGTGCAAACTATATGAAGAAAGTAGTAATTTGTGTGGAACTGGAGACGAAATCGATGCATACATGGATTTGTTTAATAAGAAACTCAGACTTCTCAGACTTAAGCGATTAAATAGCAAAGAAACTGTACTGAAATAGTGGTTAGAAAATTCCGTAAATTTCGCAGAACTATTCGAATTGTCTAACGTTACTCTCGCAGTTCCAGCTACGCAAGTAAGCGTCAAGTTTATTATGCATCTGCTTAGCAATCGTCTGGACACAAAAACTCTGAATGCCATAAGGTTTTTAAGATGTAACTACAATTAAACAAGAACAAACATTAAATTTGGTAGAACTGAAGCTTCAATACTCTTCACACGCATTAAACAAACTACTGCCAAGACGGTTGGGTTTTTGGGGATTTTTTTTTCTAAAAGTGGCACCTATTAATATAATGCTTCAATGATGCTCCTGTTCATAAAAGAAGCCTTCATATAGAATTTCAAGTTGATTTTAACTGTAATGAAAAAGGTTTTGGAATCTCCGATGCTTCGTTTAATGTGCTACAAACCCCAAAACATAATTCTAATAATATTCACACTATGTATGAAGAGTATAAAAATTTAAGAATGTGTGTATTTACTTTCTCTTGAATAAAGAGTTAAGTTTATTTTAAAAAAATTAAATAAGATGTTATTAATTTGTTGAAGAATTTTAATATTGACCGGTAACGGTACCAAACCGGTATACAGAAACTACAATCCAAGAACCGTACCGAAACCGAATACCGAAATAAGTTGGAACCTGTACAGAAGCTTATACCGAAACACACGTTTTGGTACGTATCGAAACCGGAACCAAAACCGAAATACATTTCTGTTTTATTAACTGATTTAAACTATTCGATCCCACACACATTATACTCGTACCCATATGCAGAGTATCCAACAAAAAATACCTGTATAAACTTTATAACAGTTTAGTTCATAAAAACTAAAATTAACGCAAAAAGTTTTCTATTTTCTGGAATATTTACTCTTTTGTTGCAGCTGAAGATTATGCCGAAATATTTGTAACAAACACTTGCTCGAAAAAGTCTGCGTACACCATAGCCGTAATGTTGTTTCTTCATGCCAGTTCGTTTTCCTTTCATTCGGAAAATACAAAATATGCTCTCATCCGAAAAATAAAGGGTTGTTCTAAAACTCTAGGGGCTTATTTACAGCTGAGATATGGGTCTTCGTATTAAAAATTTCAGAGCTGTATCGTCGGAAACTACTTTTTAACAAGTTTCTTCTACTTCTGGTTTCATTTGGTGAGTCAACCTTGGATTCTACCGCACTAACTGAATGTCGCGTTTTTTCTCTCGTTTTGTTAAGAGGATGGACGACCTGATCGGGGTTTTGGCACATGATGAAACCCGTTGAAGTGTAGTTAGTTACAAGTCTTTATATTGATGAGTGAGCTCTGCCCACTACTTTCCAATTTATCTATAGGATTTTCCCTCAAGATATAGCTTTACAATAATTTTCTTGCCCATCCGCGCCAATTTGATTTCAGTTGTCGTCCACGGCTCTATTAACTTTTTTTTTTGATACTCCAGTGAAAAAGAATGAACTAAAACTTCAAAGTAAGACAAGCATTTCTTAAAACATTTTTATGTAACGCATCTCGTATGCAGCTGTACGTAGACTTTTGCGGTAGTGCTTTTCTGACGTGTTGTATCATAAAATGATTTAAAACTATAATTTTTAGTGCTTAAAATGCTGTAAAAATGTTATTAATTAAGAGAAATTAATAAACTATTTAATAAAACAAAGTTTGATTCAATACAAAAAACATCAGCTGAGATAATTGCAATTAAAATTAAAATTTAAGACTTTTTTGTGGTGTACACAGACTTTTTCGAGCAAGTTTATATTCTTGTTCGGCTCGATGAGTCGAGTCGATCTAGCTATGTCCGTCTCTCTGTCAATCTGTCCGTCTGTATGTTGTTGCGCATTTGTTTTGCACCAATTTTTGTGATATCCAGTGGCAGTGAAGGATGTTTTTGTTTTCAGTAGATGTTTTTGTTAGACTCGAATCTACTTTGTTATAAATATTTACGAGTTTTACAAATTTTGAATAGCTTCATTCCGTATATGTATTCCTTTCAAATACAGTGAATTATCTTTTTGAAACTTATAGCCACTTATAATTCGCTTGTAGTTTGTGACATATTATTCTTAAAGGAACCGCCACAGAGGTAGTTGAGTTATGTTGCTTACTTTTTTTTTTGTATTTTATTACTTTTATTGTTGTTTATATTATTTTATTTTATACTATTTCTTTGAAGAAATATAACAGTTAGTTCTTTTGAAACTATCTTCGTGGATCGTCAAAAAATTCGAATACTTGTCTAACGTCGTTGAATCAGTTTTGAGCGATAATTTTGAAAAAGAGAGCTGAATCTTAAATCGTCGTTGAAAAACAAAAATATATTTTTTCTTTCTCTCCACTCGCTTTCTACTCTTTTTAACAGACTTCAAAAAAGGAGGAGATTTCTCAATTGGATTCGCGGATAACTTCGTCGTTTATGATTTTTTGTTAGAAAGGTAATATCCCAAGGGTGGTACCATGATAAGGAAACCAGGATCTGCTGATGGCATCCCAGAGAAATCGAGGGGAACCCTCGAAAATCGTAGTGGCGACTAGTGCGTTTGTTAATTTTTTCATTAAGCATTACTATTTAATGAAGGTCTGGAGTCGATCTGATGATTTAGCCGAAAGACAGTCGAGGGAACTCCTCACGATTTACAGCAATTACCTTTTTTTTGGGCTTACTTCATACGGTTCAATATGCCAAAATGTTCAGTTCGTACAAAAATAATACCTAATTTAGATTGAAGTTTTACATAGGAATACCACTAACTACTAGGCATGCTGATGCATCAATTTGACACTGAATTTAAGTTGCGTAATCGCTTCATCTCTAGTAATGCTCTTTCGTCGTGTGGCCTACTCAATAATTTGTTTGAATCTAAGTCAGACAACGCTATTCCTTCTATAACAGCTATTTCTAGTGTAGTTCCCTGCAACTTGTGAACTGCCCAACTTAAAATCAAAGGTAACATTCGACGCTCGACATTTCCGTATCATTTTGTTGCCTGAAATGATGCAACAGTAGGAGTAATCGATACCCAGCCATTTTCAACCATGCCATCAACGACGTCTGCCCGCGTTCGGGTCGCGCACTCTAGCACGCCTCCCCTCCCGCACCGCGCACTGCATGACGTTGTTGTATTATATCCACCGTATTTGTGAACTTTATGCTGTGCGCGGTCTCCGAATACTTAGAAGATAATTACCACAGAACAGATATTCCGTGATAATTGCCAACTAATATTAGCATGAGTTGTGAGAAAGATTGATAATGCATACATATACCTATTTATTGTTTTACTTGGCATCGACTTCAAAATTATAAAATACTTACATATTTAATTATTTCTGATTAACTAAATCAAAATACGAATTACTCTGCGAACAGGCTTGCTTATTCGAAGAAAATGATATGCTAATAACTGGTTGGATAACCCTTTTTCGCCAGTACCTCGTAAGTCTTTTTTGTATCTTCAGTTGTATTTTTTTCCAATTCCTCCATTATTATGTCTTTTTGCCTATTTTTTGGAGGTAATGGTATGTTGACGAACTCTACGTTCAAGTAAGTCCCACAAATGGTCTACGGGAATCAGGGCCGGACATTGGGGAGGTGTCCTCAACTGATGTTTTATATAATAAAGGAACTGTGCTTGAGGTTGTTGTCTTGCTGAAACCACTCCCTACTTCTGCGAACTTTGCAGCAAATTATCGTTCAAGACTTGGATATAACTAGTTTGGTCCATTATTGATTATTGATACTCGATTACTATTCTGTATTCTTTTTTTGCCAGAAGCATACATTTTTTTCGGGACTATCCACACTGGTTGTTGTATGTTGATCGTGACGGTCGAAGCACGACATCTCGTATAAGCTTTAAGTATAATAAGGTGGTATAGATTTTCAACCAATTGATTTCACAAAAAAAAGACTTATCCTTATTTTGAGGTCTTCGTATTAAAGTATCTTTAACATATTGGGACCTTGAATTAATAATGAGCGTTTTAAACAAGAGTATTCGAGTTTTCAATTGCTTGCCGCTAGATCCTATTGTCAATGAGCGTCTTTGGCAACTTGTGTCGTTTGTTTGAAACGTAAATAGCAATACTAAATATTGCCTCGAACATGTCGAATTTCGTACAAGATAAAATGTTTTTGCGGGGAGTTCTTCTTCATTACTTTAATATGAAGAAAAGTGCGACCGAGGGTAATCGAATCTTAGTGGAAGTTTACGGCGAGCATGCTCTATCTGAAGAGCCGTGTCGGAAAACTTTAAAAGTGGTGCTTTTGAGCTCGAAGATAAGGCACGGTCGGGTCAACCCAAAAAAATTTGAAGACGAAGAATTGGAATCATTGCTCTATGTGGACCAATGCCAAACGCGTCGACAGTCAGAAAACGTCTAAAAGCCATGGAATTGATTCAAAAGCAAGGAAACTGGGTTACTTACACGTTGAAGCCGCGCGATTTCGAAAGGCGATTTTTCGCTTGTAAAAAGCTCCTCGAACGCCAAAAAAGAAAGGGTTTTTTGCATCGCATTGCGACTGGCGATGAAAAGTGAATCCATTACGACAACCCCAAGCGCAAAAAGTCATGGGTTTGGCCGGACAGACATCAACATACTTCGCAAAGCCGAATATTCATGGCATGAAGCTTGTGCTCTGTATTTGGTGGGACCAGCGCTGCGTGATCTAATACGAACTGCTCAAACCGAATGAAACGATCACGGGGGAACGCTATAGGACTCAATTTATGCGTTTGAGCAGCGAACTGAAGCAAAAACGGCTGGAATACGAAGAAAGGCACGACAAAGTGACTGTGCAGCATGACAACGCTCGGACACATGTTGCAAAACCGGTCAAGACCTACTTGGAAATGCTGAAATGGCAAGTCCTACCCCACCTGCCGTATTCTCCAAACATCGCACCTTTCGACTACTACTTGTTTCGGTCGATGACACGTGGCCTGTCCCAGCAGAAGTTCACTTCATATGAACAATGCAAAAAATGGGACGATGTTTGGATTGCCTTAAAAGATGAGTCGTTCTTCCGAGCAGCTATCCGAATATTGCCAGAAAGATGGAAACAACGTTGTGGAGTACTTTGGATAATATATTTGTAACCATTTTTTAACAATAAATTCGTAAATTTCGAAAAAAAAAAACGCTCATTATTAATTCAAGGTCCCAATAATTTTTGTTGAAACCAATATTGAAAAGAAATGTAATTTTATTGCCATTTTTCATTTGAACTTCTTTTTCTTCAATGGTGTCTTTCTCGTGATATTCACCAGGCTCGTTGTTTGTCTACAGGTATTCTTCTATTGGAGGATTACAACGAACCACGGTATTTTGTTTCGATATTAAAAACTCTTTGTTCTTTTTGGTAGTTGATCGGATGGTTTAAAGAATTTTGCGAATGAGTTCTTCTATCACTTTGTTATGGGTAGATATTATTGTGAGGAATTGTGTTTCCTACTCTATGGTTGTTGGGTCCAAACTATCATTATTGATTTTGAATGACAGGTAGGCGTGGTTGCACATACTCTGGTAGTCAACGTGAAGTGTTTGAATAGACCTATCATCTTCCATTGTCTCAAATATGTGGAAAAGGAAGGCAGCGTATTTAGCAGGTGTTACTCTATTACTAAAATTGTTTGTATTGGAAAATTGAGCCACTTCAGGAAAGTACGGTCGGTGAAGTTGTTGTTGTCGAGGTATTTTGGTAGTACCCAGTAATAGTGGTAGTACCCGGTTGTTTGTATAGTAGGCTCTGTAGTTGAAGATTTAGATCAATATTAGCTTGAAATTTGATTTAGTAGATTCTAGTGGACAACCACTTCATATAAATATACCAATTTGGGGTGGTCCCGTATAAACCCACAGCTCACTTTTATGCATTTGTATGAAAGACGCACAATATCAACTTCAAATTCGATACGGTGGCGTCTTACACATCTACTATATCGCTTCATACACATCTACTAGTGGGCGTGTACCGCCCACTTTTTGGGGTAGCCCCTATTTAAACCACCACTTTTATGTATTACAATACTATTTAAAGTTTCGTGTGAATGGTATTAGAGCTTCGGTTCAACCGAAGTTAACGTTTTTTCTTGTTTTTTTTTTTTTTTTTTTGGAAAATTTTATAAAATAAAGAAAACAAAACAAAAAAGTAGCTAATAGCGGCTACCCCAAAAAGTCTACAAGACGCCACCATACCGACTTTCAAGTTGATATTGATGTTTTCCATATAAATGCATAAAATGAGCTGTAGGTTTGTATAGAACTACCTCAAAAAGGGGGTGGGACACGCGCTTTTGTATATGTATACGAAGCAGGTGTCCATTGAAATCTACCGAATCAAATTTCAAGCAAATATTGATTTAAAGAAGGAATTACAACAACAAATGGGCGGAACACGTCCATTAGTCTATGTAAGTTAAGACTCTTTCCAACAAAAGGCACCACATCGCATTTTAACGTAATAGTAACTTTAATAAAGAAGTTTCTCATACGAAAACACAAAAATGTGACAGTAGTTTTGTGTGGGGGATACCCCAAAAAAGTGGACGTGGCGAGTTAATCTTGATACTCTATTAAACTGCAATAATAATAAGAGTATGTGCAAATTTTCAAACGGACTGCACAAAAGTTAGTCCCCGAAAAATGGTTGACAGACGGACATGGCTAGATCGATTCGTCTCGTCTGATCAAAAATATATATACTTTATGAGGTCTACGATGCCTCCTTTAATGCGTTACAAACTTTCAGACAAACTGATAATATCATTTCACACTATGTGTGAATGGTATAAAAATTATATAAGTATATGCGAAATGTGTTTTTAAATAATTGTCCGATATATTCACAGTACTGTACAAAATTACTATTTTGTGGTACTGGGTATTTGATGTAAGTATTTTTGTAGGTGTATCTGACTTGAACATCTTAATTCATCCTCTTTAATACACGTGCATACACGTGCTAACTCAAAGTTATGCAAGATTTCGATGCGAACTTCCTCACTTGATGCTGATTCATGTTTCGCTACTAAAATTGGACGAATAATTGTTTAATCTTAAAGCAATGGACTACAAAATGTATCTGCATGTAGTGTCGTGTAAGAATTTACATTTAATCAAGTGTTTATATTAAATATGTATATTGACAATGGGTGAACATAACTTGTCAATATTTAATGCACAAAATCGACACACAGCTAAATGCTTATGGAGGGATGCACGAGTCTGTCGTATACACATCTGAATCTACATATTTGTACATCTGTACTGAATATTTGCGAATCTATTGGCATGCTGTGCTTATTGCGGAGCGTTGATTCAAGTTCCAAATCGGAACTGGTCGCAATTAAGGTGTTTGCATCATACTGGGTGTCTCAACAAGAGTGTACGATTTAAATTTGGCAACTATAAAATTTGACAGCTGGCATCTACGATTGTTCCGATTACAAAAAGTAGAGCGCTACACAATGGAAGAACGTTTTATCATTGTGAAAACCCATTAACAATTTTGGGAAGTTACTCTGAGACCGTTCGCAAATTTACAGGTTATTATTATTTTCTTAATAATAATATGGATAATTCTAGTATGGCAAATGACCCGAAAAAAAAAAACAAAAAATAATTTGGAAAAATCCGAGGCCATCGTCTACTCCTCTACTGTAGACCAATACGAATCCAATTCGAAAAAGAAACCTCTCAATTGGCTTTAAATGAAGAGAATTACTTTAGGGAAAAAATTGATATGTTAGAGCCTAATACTCGTACGTGTCAAATATCCAGCAAAAAAAAAAAAAATCAAATTGAATTGAACACAGTTTGCAGTGAAGTATGGTCGATGGAAAAATATGCAATGCACACATATGCGAATCGAAACCAACCGAAATTAATGATTTGGAAAAGTGTTTAAAAAGGAAGAAGGTCAATGGAAATAGTTTTTAGTTTGGCCTGTCCCCATTACACTCATATATTTGGTTTTTCAAATATTTTTTACCTATAGCGTACAGATTAGATGCATTCGGATACTAACGAAAACACAATTACTGTCATGTGCGGTCATATGTACGCAGTAACTAGTCACTCAATTGCGCAATTTAAGAACTCTCAGATTATCCAGGCACGTACAACTAAGCGTATGACGTATGTCGGATTCGGTTCGGTGTTTGCGGCTTGTTCTTTCGTGGCGTTTCCGTTGTGGTGTAGAAGAGGAGGGCGGGGTTGGAAACAGCCCAAGAGCCTATTGATACTATACATACTAAGACGAATAGGCACCGTCTTAAGCGCCCCCCACTCCGGAATGGCAACGGTAGAAAAGATAGTTTGCGGCCAAAGTGACCTATCTCTTAATTGGTTTCTCCTTTCTTAAATCCAATAGCGTCTACAACCAGATTGTGCTGTCATGTCAGCCGTTTGTAACCGCGTCTAAGGAAGTCAGTGGAAAAGGCTGAATGCTTCATCAGCCTTCTAGCTAAAGACCGGAGGCGTAAGCGCTAAAATTTTAAATGGAAGCAGGTAAAGAAAAATCGAAGCCTAGAGGAACAGTAACTAGGTCGAAAGCTATCATTGTAAAGAGCAGTGGGATCTATCATATGCAAAGATTCTCATATTAGTTAAAGATGACTCTTCCCTTCAGCAGTTAAGGTTAGGTGTTAGAGGCATTCGAGGCAGCAGATCCAGCCACGGAACCACTTCAAAAAGCAATGAAGTGTATTCTTGGTGATAAAGTCAAATCGGTCACAGAGATGTCTACCTTAGAAATAAGGAACATTGATGAAATCACGACAGAAAATGACGTAACCTCGGCTATATCCATGCTTCTAGACATAGAGACTGAAAGACACTTATCGATGAAGAGCTTGACTACTCACCGCAGATCGCATTACTCAACCTACCTGCTGAGGCAGCGGTAAAGCTGGTGAAGGCCAAAATGGTCTAAATGGGATGGTCTGTCTGTCAGATAAGTTTAACCTAAGAAGTGCTTCAAATTCTTAGAATTTGGAGATATCTCGAGGAACTGCAGAAGCGAGCTAAACTTAGCCGATGTTTGCATCAAGTGTGGGAAAGACTACACCGGGAGCAGCAGATATCCTGTGTATCAGTTGATATAGTTGATACTTTGGCCTCCAGAATAGACCATATGGGAAAATCCATTGGGCTTAAGTTTGGGGAATATGGTGGCCATTTTTGTGAAGAAATGGAGCTGGGAACGTTATCTTGTGACAAACTTTGGGTTTCTCTGGCTTTATTGGATGGTGCAGAGTCTTGTTGAAACATCCAATGATTTCTACCGAATTTTTTACGTGCCCAAGGTAACAAAGCATTGTTTAAAATGTTTAAGCGCTAGATTGGTTGATTTCATTGTCTTTTGATTTACACTTTAACCATACATGATCAATGTGTTTGTTTAAAGACCACAAATTCAAGCTTGCTACTAACGTGCAATTGTTTTAACACATTTGCTCTTGCTAAGCGAACTGCCTTTTGTGCAGGTGTTAAACCTTGCACTATTTGTATTTTGTTGGGCTTCAATCGTAGTTCATTTTTTAAAATGTGTCCCATGCTACGAGCACATTCGCCAATTGAAACGCGCTTTGTCGTGGATTACGTTGAATTCTAGCCTTCAAATTTCGAACAATTTTTGCCAATGTTGCTGTTTTTAGATGTTCAGCTCCATTGGCGTTTTGTGATGCATACCAGTATAATTGCAACGTGTAATTATCAGATACACAAACATTTTGTTCACACGTAAATGACGTAGCTCATTAACAATGGCTGATCGCAATTTTCTGCTCATATTATTCTTGTGTCATAGGGAAGAGTTATAAGAGAAATAGGGAGAAAATTTATTGTATATAGAACCAACAGCACGGAGTGGGTTATTAAGAGCGGAATTTGTCATACAAAAAGGCAAGTTTTTCACTTGGTACAAAGTGTCGTGTTGGCCGATTGGGAACATTTAGTGATATGAATTGAAGCAAGTATGGATAATCAATTTTAAAAATAAGAATTTTGTAAAGCAAAAGAGATCATAGATCGGCGTGATAGAAGGGCTAGAAGAACAATTAAATTTAACCTGTCATGATAGTATGGAAGATTTATATCGGGATTCCAATTAAGACTACTTAGAGCAATGAGAAGAAACTATTTTTGAAACGGCTCTATGCTAATTAATAGAGTGAGTTCAAATCAGCCTGCAATAGACTGTGTTGGGAAACATCAGAAAATGACAAGCATAATTTAAGTTCGTCTGCATACATTAGCTTTGGAGCATAGTAAATAGCCGAAGGAAGATTATTAATAAAAATATTAAACAATATTGGAACTAAGTGACTCCCTTGGGGAACAACAAAAGAGAAAACAATAGTTTGTAAACAAAAGTAAACGATTGTTAAATAAAACTATTTGTGTTCTACCGGATATGTATGACTTAATCCAAGTAAGAAGAGAAGGTGGAAGTGTATAGTTTTTAATTTAAATAAAAGATGTTCGTGACACACACTCTCAAACGCTTTACTGAAGTCTGTATATAAATAAGTATGACATCACTTTGGCATCCTGACTCAAAACCATTATTTAAGTCAGTAGAAAATTACAAGTGATTAGTTCAAATGGATTTGCTTCCAAAAAAACCAAGTTGGAAAGGAGAGATAACATACTTTAGAAACAGACTTAAGTGGAATAATGAAAGATTCTTTCCAAAGAGTTGGAATAAATAAGGGAAAACAAATATGGTTAGAACACTGTTGTAGGACGCTGGTTTAAGTAAAATTATACAAAGACAAACACAAATATACACTTGTCTAGTTGAACGGCCCACATGAAAGAAATTATTCTAAAACAAGAAAAAACGTTAACTTCGGTTGAACCGAAGCTCTAATACCATTCACACGAAATTTTAAATATTATTTTAAAACATAAAAGTGAGGGCTTACATAGGGGCTATCTGGAAAAATGGGGGTACGAAGCGATGTAGTAGATGTGTAAGATGCCGTCATATCGAATTTCAAGTTGATATTGACGTTTTACATACAAATGCTTAAAAGTGAGCTGTGGGTTTATATGGGACTACCTGAAAAAGTGGGCGAGACACGCCCAATTGTATATGTATATGATGCGGTTGTCCACTAAAATCCATCGAATCAAATTTCAAGCTAATATTGATTTAAATGAAGAACTTTTTCATAAAACACACAAAATTGCACGGAGGGTTTGTATGGGGTTACCCCAAGAAGTTGGCGAGCCACTCCCATTAGTCTATATATGTTAAGCGGCTGTCTATAAAATGGCACCATTTCGCATTTCAACCGAATATTGACTTTAATAAAGAATTTTTCATAAAAAAAGTCAAAAGTGGGCAGTAGGTTTGTATGGGGGCTACCCCAAATATTGGATGGGTCCAATCCATTAATGTATATGTCAAGCATCCGACCACTAGAAGTTACCATATCAATTATTAAGTTGATATTGACTACAATAAAAAAGTTTTTCATACAAAAAGTCAAAAGAGGGCGGTGGATTTGTATCGGGGCTACCCCAAAAAGTGGGCGTGGCGGGACAATCTTGACACTCTATTAATTTTGCAATAAAAAGAAGTGTATGTGCAAAATTTCAACTGTATAGCATTAATATTGGTCCCCAAAAAATGCGCAACAACATACAGACAGACGGACAGACGGACAGACAGACAGACGGTCATGGCTAGATCGACTCGTCTCGTCGCGCTGATCAAGAATATATATACTTTATGTGGTCTACGATGCCTCCTTTAATGTGTTACAAACTTTCAGACAAACTGATAATACCATTTCACACTATGTGTGAATGGTATAAAAAGTGTAAAAAACAGTTTCACTCGTTTTAAATTTGAAATGATATTCTCAGTTTGTCTGAAAATTTGAAGCGCAATAAAGGGCCTCCTTTAAAGTCATCGTAGACACCATCAAATATATATTCTTGAGCAGCTCGACGAGACTAGTTGATTTAGCTGTCTGTCTGTTTGTCTGACTGTCTTTGGGATTTTATATGAAAAACTTCTTATTTAATGCAGTGAATATCAAATTGAAATTTGACATGTTAGCTTCTGTATGAGGCTATGGTCGTTAAGATCGTACCCTTAGATTTTGTTTCTTTATGGCAAGAAACCAACCATAATTGACCAAAGTTCAAACATCATTCAAACTGTTATTGAGATACAACCCAACTTATGCAATAGAGTCATACAAAATTGGAGCTCTCACACCAAATTCTGTAATCGAAGCTGCCTCCGTCATAATATCATTTTGAAAACATAATACTACTGAATGTACTTCAATCCGTTAATCCTAAAGGTTTCTCTCATAGTTCACACACAAACCCATTTTATTAAAATTTAAAGTTTTGACAAGCTTAATGGAATAACCTTTATATGTACAACTATATATACAACATGTGTACATATAGATTTTAGCTTATATATATGATTGTATCTGCGTATGTATGTATATATGGATATGTTATTGTTGTATCTTTCTTTATTGTCATTTACCGATTTCGTCATAAAGTATGCAACACCAACGCCACGAGCAGACGCACGTGGCAGGCATTCATATCAACACACACACACATTGCGCATCCTTGGCGCCATTTTGTGCCTGCCACGCCACACACTCTCAACAAACAGCCACGCTTACTCAATGTACCTACACATGTACACACAGTCTCAATAATCATTGTAATGGCAAATTATAATAATAATAAAATATTTTGAGTATGCTGTGTATGTATGTGTGTTGAAGTGTGTGTGTGTGTGTGTTTGTGTTGCAAACTGCAAACCGGCGTTGTTGCCTTTGACTAGGACTACCAGTATTGCCGCGGCTACCGCTGCTGGTCAATTTTCACTAATCCTTGCGCTGCATTGTCAAAACTAGGTGTGTGTGTGTGTGTGTGTGTATGTCCATGTGCTTGTGAATGCTTATCGTTATATGCGTACGTGTCTACTTTGGTAGTAGCTTCATGGACTTGGACTGCAAAAAAAAAAAAAATGAAACAATAATAAAAAACAAGAAACAAGAAAGAACGATGCATTCGAGTGTGCTCACCTTCGATATACCCTGCATCCTGTTTGAGGCACCATCCTACTGGGTATTTAAATACCCAAGAAAATGTTTAACACATTTCTTATTCATAGCCAATACCACTTCTTATCCCAAATCATAACACGGTAATGGTTGATTGCGTTATCAAAAAGGTCCACATCTCCCATGTGATGATTGTATTGGTTGACCATAAGTGGCTGTTCAATCGTAAGCATTTTCCGTTGTTTTCCATCATACCGTTTCGCGCGGGCCATTGATGTATGGCTCAGAAAATTCGATAGTAATGTTTCGACCACACAATTTTAAAATGAATGACGAACATATCAACGAACATTAACGAAAAAACGATGGATGGAATGGAATGTTTTTGCGTCTAACTTACTGCATTATCGTTCCAACGCATCGCGAGTAGAGAATTATTTGTATTGATTTCGAAATTTCTTGGCGTTCATCAACGGGACATGAATCAATTTTTTGACAAACGAGTCAAAAATCTAATTCTAATTTGCTTACTGAGCCCAAAGTAGCAGCGATTAGCAATCGTGATTCTTCGTCTGATCTCTCGGCTGACGTTGTTGTCGGTCGTAATTTCTGTTCCCAGATAGACGAAGTTTTCTACAACATTGAAGTTGAAATTCTGCATACTCACAGACCGTTCAAGACGCTCTGATGGTCTGCGAGTGAACACCAAGTATTTCGTCTCATCCACGTTCACCGCTAGGCTCATGAGCCTAACTCTCTGCTCCCTTGCCGTTCGTTGGTGCCGATAATGTCTATGTCATCAGCATATGCGAGTAGCATCATTGGCGTAGAATGTACTCCATTAGGAGATTAAAAAAGTCTCCCTGCCTGAAACGGAGAGGTTCTTTCCTACTCTGTCGACGCTTTGGGTGTGTGATAGCGTCATCATGCAAAGCCGAACGATCTTTGCTGGGATACCAAGTTCAGATAGGGCGTTGAAGAGCTTCGTTCTTATCGGCATGTCGAAAGCAGCTTTATAATCGACAAATAGGTGGTTGTTGTTGTAGCAGCTCCTTCTTCTTGTGAGCTGATACAGCCACTTGGGCTGAGTTGGACAACCTTTGGCTGGACAAAACTTCTTGTGCAGATCGGTCCGGGGCGTAAACCCAGTCGTCCTTGGGAACGACAAATAGGTGGTGTGTGTCTTTGCTGTACTCACGGATCTTTTCCGGGTTTTGGCGTAAAGTGAAAATTTGGCCACTTTTCAACCTCTGACGGTCTGACGCCACACTGCTACTGGCCTATCAGAGCATTCGTGTATGGCTCCAGCCATTTACACAGTATGCGGGCCAGAATCTTGTATCCTATTGAAAGGAGACTTATTCCCCGGGAGTTCGCGCAGACAGCGGGGTCTCCTTTTTTGAAGATAGGACAAAGAACACTGACATCCCAATCGTTGGGCATACATTCATCGGACCATATTTTGCATAAGAGTTGGTGCGTACGCCTTACCAACTCTTCGCCACCGGTCTTGAATAACTCAGCTGGCAACTCATCGGAACCTGCCGCTTTGTTATTCTTCAGCTTTTTAATTACTGAGTCAACCTCGTTAGAATCCGGTGGCTCTACAAGAGCTTTTATTTATGCTTCTCTATCGGCGGTATTATTCTTGGACTTTTGCTACCACTATGGATCATTTCAATTACAGAAATCCAGGTTTTTTTATAAGTGTATCTTTTATAGACTTTAAGATCTCGATGTTCATATATATTATTTATATATTATTTATATATTTAATGGCAGTGAAATGTCCCAATTAAATATTGGCTGGTCGTGAAAAATTCCAATTAAATATTTAATGGAAGAGAAATATCCCAATAAATAAGTATAAGCTGGCACTTGCGTGGGTTCAAGAGTCATTAATAATTGACTTAAAGCTCGAATTTTCAATTTTCAAAAAGCTAATCAGCTTTACCAGCACTGGCCGTGGACAAGGGTAGGCTTCATCTTTACAGTTAAAAAGTAATAAAACAAAAGTAACTGAATAAACATTTTTAATAGAATTTTCGTCGAATTTCGAACTATCATCTTCATTAAAAAGATCAACATCAGTACGATATGACATTCTCGAGTTATTTGGATTATGGTGCATTCTTCAGCCACCGTGACTTGTGGAAGCTTAAATAAATAAAATTCAGAATGTTCGTCTGCTTATAAAGTGTTTAAATTTAATCAAATTTAAAAGATGTGCTTATGTATCTGATGCATTTTCATAATCCCTAAACATTTGCAAGCATATCGTAGCACGACGCATTTTTTTCATAGCATTGCGAAATATCAAGAAAATTGTAGATTGAACACATTTTGGGCTTGTAGGTTGAACTCTTTTTATACCATTCACACATAGTGTGAAACGGTTTTATCAGTTTGTCTGACTTTTTGTTGAAACATATAGAGAAATAGGTGTGATTTCTCCATTTTAGAGATATCCCCATGCAAACCCATCACCCACTTTTGGGATTTTTCATGAACAACACTATCATTTCAGGCAACATCAATTTTACATTTGGCTTTATTATTATTATTATTATTATTATAGGACATTTTTAAAACCACGACCTAGAGAGATTGTATTGTTTTGTCCTTCTTACTTAGATGTCCTGCTCTATTCTAACTTGTTGCATAAAATTTAGTATGCTCCTAGGATCTAACTTCTTCAGTTGTTTTACAGCGACAAAGTAACTGCCCAATATTCGAAGTCTACTTCTGACTATTGCTTCACATTCTGTAACTATGTGAAGTGGGGTCTCTTCTTTATGATCACAAAATCTGCATTCTGGGGAATTATATACACCCATCACACACAGGTGTTTCCTCAGTCGACAGTGTCCTGTTAGTATTCCTGTCAAAGTTCTCAGCTGGTTTCTACCTAGTTGAAGCATTGCTTTCGCTCTGCGCGGGTCGAAACCTCCTACAAATATTTTAGCTCGCCTTAGTCGTTGGCTCATGGCCCAGTGCTGCTTCTTTGCTCTATTTGTTTCATTGCGGATTAGTTCCAGTTTAGTATGTCTTCCAATGCCACAAAAATGCTCTGGTCCTACCATTGGCGTTTTCGCTCCTTTCTTGGCAAACCTATCGGCTATCTCATTTCCTATTATATTATTGTATTGTGGCACCCACAGTAAGTAGACTTTGTTGTATTCGCCGAGTGTTCCCAATTATATAAGTGCTTCCTGTACTAGTTTGGACTTGACGGTGTTTGAGCTTAACGCTTTCAACACCGCCTGACTGTCTGATAGAATAGCAATCTCACAATTGCTATAACCTCTATCCAAATTATACTGTGCACATCTAATTATAGCGCACAGTTCAGCTTGAAATATACTGAAATATTTTGCCAAGGACTACTAGTGGTTTAATCTAGGGCTTACGACTCCTAGACCAGTTCGTATGTGGTTTTAACGCATATGTCTTTTCCGACGTCTAAGTCTTCTTATCGGACCATTTGATGGTGAAGTTCCGATTGAAGACGTTCCTCCTTGTCATCCCGTCTTTCGGCATGGACACTCGTGTTACTCCTTGTGTCCATGTATAGAGACGTTTCTGACAGTAAATTGAGGTACCTTTGTTTCCTTATGGACGGATGCTTCGCATAATTATAAAGGAGCCACTTTGAGAAAGACTCCAGCAAACATGAAACTTCATGTGAATGGTATTGAAACTTCTGTACCACAGAAGTTAATTTTTTTTCTTGTAACCTTTAACGTTTTCAGTTTAATATTTTTGTTAATATTCAATGTGTTTTGTGATATTCTACACAGCCCGCAATTAAAAGTGCGAAGGGTATATTGTAGCCGCGCTTATCGACTATAAAATTCTTACTTGATTTTCTGTGATTCAAACTGAAGCGAGGTCCTGTTTGCGCGTGCTGCATTCGGAATTAGCAACAACAACAACTCCGTTGAGATTGTTGTGTCATATCCGCTTCCGTTGCACGCCTTGGGAATTATTTCTTTTTGCGTTTGCTTTTTGGTTGACATTTTTTTTTTCATTTTATACCCTACGCATGTAAGGCAACTTAGATCTATATATAAATACTCGAAATGTAAGGTAATGTGAATACATATTCTATAAATTGAATCAAAAACAAAATCCAGTACGGTAAAGCCGGCAGTGCGAGTTCTCTCGCTTTCATAAGCAAGTCCTTAGTGCACTTTGAATGCTTGAAGCTAATGCATCACTGCATTTTTTTGAAGAAGCACGTTGAAGCAGTACTAGCAAATAAATGTTCGGCAGTGGAAAAGTATGTTACTTCTGACATGATTGGTGAAAGAAACTATAATGATGAATTTGATATTTTTAACTTATCGGCAACTGCGAAGTTTCTTGAACAAATTAGCTGATAAATGGAAGAGTTGCCATAGAACGTTGGCGGTATTTAAACAGCGAAATAAGGAATGGTTAGAGGTAAATTTTGTTTGGCCTGATCCAATACTTAAAACAACTTCGGGACGTTCACTAAAGTATATTGCAGATTGTAAGGCCGTTACTCTAATTAGAAAAGTAAGTGCTATTGTTGATGGAAGCCTGTGAGTTGACGTCGGTCCCGCTTCTCAAGCAGTTTCCTTATTTGATTCACAGCGAGAAGTGGCAACAAAAATGCTTCAAACTGTAGAGTCTGTTGAAGGATTACCGATTCCATATACACCCGAGAAAGCATTAACCATTTTCATTGATGGTAGCGTTACCAAGACATCATACTATAAACTGATCCAATCTGGCTTAAGTGCAAATGTGTACCCCAGCTACAATGCTCTGCAAGAAGTAAAAAAAACGGTGCTACCCCTGTATTGTGTGAACATCAAAGAGTGGTTTGCTGAAGTTAACTTTCAAAGTTTGGTAGATCATACGTTAGCTCGTATAGTGGAAAGTGCCCCATCGGTATTCGAAGGCTTCTCTAACGACGTCAATAATATTGAACGAATTACTGCTATTTATAAATTGGGATTTAACGCCAGCAGTGGACATCCGACTTACCGGCAACGGTTCAGCGCATCGGAATTGAGTACAATAGATGAACATTTATTTGCAGTATACATAGTGCCATTACAAATAGTAAGTGGCAGCACAATTATTTGCATTATTCCAGTGCTTTCCATTCATTATCCATATTGACTACCGACTTAAAAAAGAGTGGGTTCAAGGTTTTGATAAAGCAAGGTTTTGGTAGCATCTAGGAAGACCAAAATTAAAAATGGATTTAGAAACCGTATGGACATATATTAATGGATATTCCAATGGTTGATTCAAGAAACACCAACAATGGAAATACAGCCAGAATGTTTTTCAAAGACACTCGTGTCGCTTCCTAGAACTGGCGTAGTCAGCACAGTTTTGGGGACAATGGCATGTGGATATGCAGTGAACTCAGAAGCTTTTCGCATATACTCCTCTCCGTGGTGTTGTATGCCTCCAGATTAAATACAATGGAATACCTGCTTAACCATTTACTATTAGTTTCCTCAGACTCACTATTTTCGTCGAAGTCGAAAAGCACTTCAAAATTCGCGGGGAAAAATATCATATTGGATGATGAGGTGAAGCAACTGCTTTCAGTCCAGAATGATCTACATAGAAGGCCTATTTCTGAAAGCTCCGATTCAGAATAATTTTGTTTTAATCTATCGTTGTAACATTATTTTTACCATCCATAAAAATAAAAAAAAAAATTGTAAATAGCCTATAATAATCTCTAAAAGTTGCTCTATCTGTCAGTGAAAGTAACGTCGAAATCGATTTAGCTGTTTCCGAGATTAGCCTGAATAAACAAACAGACAGAGACATTTATACATATGTATAGAAAACGGAAAATAATCTGGTAATAATTAGTAATAAATAGTGTGAACGGGTGATTGACACATGTGACAATGACTATTGACAATTCCATTGTTATATTGCCAGCGCTCATTGCTGCAACCAGTGTGAACGCACTGTTATGATACATTGGCACAAAATGAGCAATGAGAAATAAAATGAACAAGACGGTTATTATTGACGAGATTGTCAAGATGATCGCTGTGATCGCTCTTCGATATATGTATGTACATATGTCCTCATTGCAACCACCACAGATCACACCAAAATCTAAACGTGACTGTCTTGAGACGATACAGCTTACAGGCATTATCAAAGTACAGTACTACGAAAGTACAAACATCTAGACAAGGATCTATAAGCCGGTTTCGTCGACTACGTCAACGTGACTGGTAAAAACATCGAGGAGACCAATGCAATGATTGCAAAGTAGATGAAATTGAAGATCCCAAAAATTATGATTCAATATGAATCGTTGCTTTTCCAGCCAGAAGAAGAAGAAGAACAAGAACAACAACAAATTATTATTGAGCCGGATGTTCAAAATGATTAAATAATTTGAATTGACGTACCTGCAAAAATTCGTCTTTCAATTCCTCATATAATGCCTTGCATGTCTATTTCATTATAGATGCCTTCGACATTTGAAACAGATACTATAGCGTGCTATATGAATCCCCACTAGCCAGAAATCGCAGGGTCACTGCTAATCTCTCTGCAGCACTTAAAGCTTTTTGCAGGCGCGTGTCTTTTTTCTCGATGCGTTCGAGCAACTAATCGAATTCAGCTGCATCCATTCGCAAGAAGTTACTGTATAGTTCGGGGTAATTTTGACGCAAGATATCATCTAACTTGTAAAAAAAGAACTATCACTTCTATTCACACACAGCTTGCACACTCGTTTTTTTTTTCTTGCTTTGTTTACTTTCGCATCCATATCCATCAGCATTAATTCACCAGAACATAAAACAAAAGTTGCCGCAACAACCATGTCAAAATCGTCATATAAATACATTTCAACAGCACAGAATCAACTAACGCATCAATCAAAAATCAACCCATTTGGTTGCAAAGGAAGCGACAATAAAAACAGCGCTTTGGCAGTGAAGTTTTCGTCAAAAATTGTCTGCAATATTGTGAACAGCAAATAATCTTATTGACAAAAATACTGTCAATGAGAGATGTCAATTCATTGACAGCATGTTTTTTTGTCAATATTATTGCACGAAAATGGATGCAGTGTGAACGGTTGCCAATATTATTGTTCATTGACGCCATTGTTCATTGCCCTTTTTGTCAATAGTCTAAAAACGGCTATATTCAAGCGTCGACTATGAATTTATTGTCAGTATTTAAATATATGTATATATTTTTATTTGTGCAAGGACAGAAAATTAGTACTCAATTCGAAACACACAATTTAGTTTCTTCCATTAAAGTATTAGCATTTTTCAAACGTGAGAAAAAACGAAGAAACAACGGAAAAGTTAATTTTACGTAATGAATTTCTTACATATTGCGCTTATATGTACTACGGCCATGATGGCCGTTTCCGGCGACATTCGTCTCAAAAAGTCAATAATTGATCAAAATAAAGCCAACGAGGATGCAATTGCTGTTATAAAGGCCGTCCACCAGGGACTGAATGATGCTGAAGTCGAATTGTCGTTGAGCGATAGCTGCCTTAAAGATTTGGCCAAAGTCCATAAATTAATTGATGACATAATTAGTGGCATGTCAGATGCTGAAGATACTGAAGATACTGACGATGAGAGTAAATGTACGCAACGGTGTTCCATCAAGGTGGAGAAACCAATCAATGGAACAATGATGCAACAACCAATTTTGATGGCAGCAAACAAACCGCTTGGAGCTGATGAACAAACAGTAGATGTAACTACGATTGAAGCCAATGAGCTACCAACTCGTGAACTTAATGCCAATGATTCGGTTCGCTTGGTTGGCATAGTAAACAGTCCGAAACCAACAGATACAATGCTGCAGAAAACCGAACATATAAATGTAAATGCCGTGGAAACTTCAACCGAAAAACAGCGCGATTCAAGTATCTGCAAGCGATCGCGGTAAACATAATAGGCATATTATCGATCAGCTTGCCGAGCATGTGCGAAGCGTCGACCCTTCCTACGCGTTACCTAACATGGATGACAAGGAAAATCAACTTCAAACTCATTTGGACGACTATAGGAACAATTATGACCATTACTTGAAAAACCTTGACGACCCGTCACCGCTCAATGTGTGAGCAACAAATCATCTAATTATATTTAAAACATTTATTTTTACTTCACATATGTGGTGACATCTACGTTAGATATTTCTATATTTTCTATTAAACTTCTAAATCAATAACGGATAACGATTCATACTGTTTTAAAGAGCTTCTATTTAAGTTGTACAATATGTTTCTATGATTTATTGAAAAAAGTCTAATGGTGTTTCCATTGCATTCCGGGTCCACGTTCAAACAGCTGATTGTGATTATTTCGTAGAGTGAAAAGTATTATGTATTGTATTTCAAAAATAATGGATTTAAATGGTGTTACTTTGCTGACTGCAATTGATAATGAGCGTGAAAATGTATTGCGACTAATGGATATGTGCAGTGGAACTTTGTGAACTTTATTTAATGGAGACAGACGTGCCTCTAAATTCTGACATTAAGTTTAAAGAAAACTTTGGGGACCAATTTTTATGCTATCCAGTTTAAAATTGGCACATACACTTTTTTTACTGCAGTTTAATAGAGTATCAAGATTAACTCACCACGCCCACTTTTTGGGCTTGCCCCAAATATAAATCTACTGCCCATTTTTGTGTTTTTGTATGAAAAACTTCTTTATTAAAGCCAATATTATTTTGAAATGCGATGTGCTCCATTTTATGGACAGCCGCTTAGCATACATAGACTAATGGGCGTGTTCCGCCTACCTTTTGGGGTAGCTCCCATACAAAACCCTCTGTCAACTTCTGTGTTTATTATGAAAAAAAATCTTTATTTAAATCAATATTAACTTGAAATTCGATTTCGTGGATTTCAGTGAACAGCCGCATCATATACATATACAAATGGGCATGGCCGTCCCACTTTTTGAAGTAATCCTATACAAACCCACAGCTCACTTTTATGCATTTGTATGAAAAAACGTCAATATAAACTTGAATTATACATGGACTTATTGTTGTACTACTTACTAATTAGAGAGTGATGATCACCTAGTCTAGAGACAACTTAATCCTGCCGTTAGGTTAGAAAAAACTTACGAATCTTTGGTCCATACTGCAATTTTCATAAAATTACCAAAAAAAAAAATGTTCTTCTTTGTATCTATTGCAGTTAAATACCACCTAAATATTATAAATGCGTTCTTTACTCAACACAGTTAATGTAAACATTTTCTTGTGGAATTCCCCTTTTTTGGTATTTTTGTTCATTCAACATAGCTAATGTCAAAAATAAATGAGGGATTCCCTTTTTTGGCTTTTTGTTTTGAAGAAGCGCACTGCTTCAATCATTTTGTGTGACGTTTTGGGTCGATCAGACGTGTGCTTTTTTTACAAAATGGCGTACTTGAACGAAAATCAAATACGAGAAGTGCTTAATCAAGAAAGTGGCTCAGATATTACAGAATCGGATATTGATAATATTTCAAAAATAACGAAACAAGTTGTACGGATGCAGACAGTGACCGCGAATCTGTTTTAGCTGCAACTAGCTCTAATGATCCCATTTTTATTGCCAAAAACCAAATGGAATGGAGTGCCGTTCCCTTACCTCAGCCTATTGGAACTACTACTGAGAATATTATTTCCACAAAAGCAAGGGCCAACTCCGATTTTCAGTGTCTAGATGTAATGATATGTTATCAACTTTCTTGTTGTTTTTGTCACATCCAATAGAAAGAATTATCACTGAAAATACAAATAAGTACGGCAGGGTCAAGTTTGGCATATATTGCATTGACATAACATTTTCAATGACAGTGCCAAAACTGAAGATGTTCACGGCTTATTTGATGCAAAATTTGGTCGCCCCATTTTCCGATCAATAATGTCGGAAGAAACATTTCATATGATATCCAGTGCACTCCGATTCGATGATGTTTCGAGTCGACGACAAATGCAGAGTAGCGATAAATTTGCTCCTATTCGTGAACTGTGGGACCGTTGGCAAGAACTTCTTCCAATGTTTTACAACTGTCATGAAAATGTCACCATTGATGAGCAGCTTGTTGCGTTCAGAGGACGCTGTTCTTTTCGACAGTTCATGCCATCAAAACCAGCAAAATATGGTTTGAAATTTTGGCTGGCGGTGGACTCTAAGTCAGGCTACGTATGGAAAATACAACCATATCTTGGTAAACCTAGAAATGGAAAGCCTGAAAATAACCAAGGAGAACGTTTGTATTGGAGTTGACAGAAGGCTTGAAAGGGCAAAATATTACGGGCGACAATTTTTTTTTCAACGTATGAGTTAGCGAAAAAACTTCAGGAAAGAAAACTTACATATGTAGGAACATTACGCCAAAACAAAACTTTCATTCCGCCGAAATTGCTGACATTTGCATTCAATGACATTGCAACATTAGTATCACACATCAGTCACAAAAATAAAGCCACCATATTGATTAGCACAATGCACTAGACAGCTTCAGTTGATGAGAGTGGATCGAAGAAAAAGCCGGAGATTGTTTCTTATTATAATTCTACGAAAGGTATGCTAGTTTTTACTGCTGATCAAATGATTGGATACTACACCACAAAACGTAAAACAAATCGATGGTCAAGCATAGTATTTGCAAATATATTAGGTATATCTGCGTTGAATGCGTACATACAATTTTCTGAAATCGATGAAGATGCTTCTTGGACTCCAGCTGATCAGAGTTGCAGGAGACCAGAGTTTTTGCGGCAACTAGCACTTTCATTGGCTTAGGCGCATATGATGAAACGGACTACATTAACCCGACAAAACTTCTCAGCACAACTATTGACAGAAATACGAACACAATGCACAAATTCAGAGGCCTCCGCAAGTAATGCCACTTCTAATCTGGCGGCTCGACAGCGTGGACTTTGCAGTTATTGCAAGTCAAAGTCTGACATAAAATGTTCCATTTGCAGCAAGTTTATCTGCAAAAATAACAGAAAAGCATTGTGCTCAACATGCGTCCCAGGCTAAAGCACAGCTTAGACTGTAAATGTGCTAAATGACTTAGTTTCGTTGTCAGCAAAGCACAGTCTGCATTTTATTTGAAGTAAGAGACCAACAGTGACTTTGAACCCTTAAGGTGCATCCAGAATTGTATTGTTTCAGCGGCTAACAAACGTGGAAATGCAGATAAGTAAGAATGTTATAAGATGTAGGAAGAGTACGTTGGGTTAATTTAAGTCTAATTTAGAAAGGTGGCTACTTCAATTGGCCGAGTCAATAGGCTGTTTAGTGTAAGTGTGGTACGGTTTGCAAGACATGATGAGACATGTTTAGAGCCTTTGCATTCCAGGCAAAGATTCTGTACGTCCGCGTTTCTTTTGATAGGCAACTGTTCAAAAATTTTAAGGCACCTGATTGTAATAGTGCTAGTGTGGCATATGTATATCTTGTTATTGTACTCTCGCTTCCATCTATAGGGGTTGGTATACCTCCAAAGTGTTTCTTGTCCTGTCAACTGTGACTTTAGGCCTTAATTGCTACTTTAAAATGTTCAGGTGTCATATTGTTACCTTGAATGACGCCGTTTATTGCTATTTTGTATCGTCTACAGTCACATGTATAATATTCCTTGGCGGGCGTAGTATTGAGTAGGGTTTGTATTGTAATGGCAAGAGACCAGATACTGTTTTGACACTGAGCATCTTTGTTTCCTCATGCAGGCGGTCTTCATGTGTCATGCTCTGACAACCAGTAGCGACCGTGAATGCTTCAACGGGTGCTGCTAGTGCAGAGTGTCCAAGCAGGAGCAGTGTAGTTCACCAAAGATCTTCCTATGCCTTTGTACGTACTGATGATTGTCTCCCTATCTTTAACACCGGTGCTGCCTTTGGGGCTTTCAAGACTTTGCTTTTCGCCCTGAATTTTTTTTTGCTGTGCCGTCGACATACTTAAAGAAAAAAAAAAAATAAATTGTCATTCGTTACTCCCAAAAGTTTTTTTGTATAGTTGACTGTACAGTCACAACGTCAAGGGGAATTTTCAGTTAACCTCTTTAGACCAGGTGGTGAACAGAGTTGCAGTGCATATTGCAGAGCATATCTCGAGTTTACTTTCAGGAAATAAATTAAAAATGAAAGGCATCTACTCGTTTATTCTGCGCGAAACTTCTTCTATATTTCTGCCGGAACCAAGGACAGCACAGTCGTCAGCAATTGTGGCGAGTGTCAGCTCAGGTGGTAGTGAGCGTATTTTAGCTACATACTAGAAGTTGAAGACTCATGTTGGTATTATACCAAGTTGCACATACATATTAAAATTCGATTAATAGTAGCTGTTAGCGCCCGATACGTTAACTAGCTAGTAAAATAATTATAATAATTACAATAATTACAATAATTACAATAATCTATAAAAGTTCGGACATAACTATTGAAAACCCCTTTAAATTTGTCAGTTTTCAGAAGAAACCTCATAAATTAGACGAGCTTGATGTTTAAACGAATGAAATGAAATTGCTGTAGGCGCTAATATTATCATTGCAACTAGACGTTAACGTTCTTATTCCGTACGTTTGCGACTTGCGTGCTTTGCCAGCGTTTAACATTTCGCATTTGGTGCATAAAAGCCTTTTTCCACCGTAAAGAAGAGGCATAGTCATAACATGTAGCAGGAGTAGTAGTAGTGGCAAAACAACTAAAACGACCGCACCAAAGTCAATTTTCGTCTTTCGCGATCGAAACGAGTAAAAGGCGAACATCGAACGGAAAAGGCGAAACGCGAAACAACAACCAGCAACTTCATCTTCTCGACAAAGTGTTCATTTCCTTTGTGGCGGCATTCCCACTTCCGCCAACTATAGATACTCCTGATGCTGCTGTTCACTTACTTACTCACTCACTCACTCACTCACTCACTCACTTACTGGACTCAGAATCGTCGACTTCCTTCACCATTCCAGTTAATAACTTCACTTCGGATAAGTTAAATGGATGCTAAAAGTTCAAAGCAAAAATTTTCGGTTTTCCATTAATTAACGTTAGTAAATTAGCGGCTGAGCTACTACTTACTTGTACTCTACATACATATAATGTGCGCTGCGGTGCCATGCCGTGCGGTCGCCACCATCAACATCAAGAGCAGTTTCATTTTGACTTCCGCTTTCAGATTTTCGCTTAGCTTTCACGATGTTTCCGCTGGATTTTCCTTAGCCTTTCAGGAAGTTGTAAAAGTTGCACCGCCATCAATCGAAGTTTTTGTGATTTATATATTTGCTAAAGTGTTGCTAGGTTTTCACTTTATTTCACTTTATTTCATTTTTTTTTTTAATTTTTTACACCCCGTGTTAACTTTGCAGTTTAATAGATTGTTTTTTGTTATTGACCTTTGACCTTTAAGTTAAATTGATTACAATAGCTGCACTTAATCTATACACTTTTCGTGCTGCTTCTTCCGTCTGTGTTAAATATTTGCTAAAGATTTAATGCATTCATATCAAGATGTAGTCAAAACATATTTATAATTCTGCAGACAACTAAAGATATTTTGATAGTATTGTAGCATATTACTTTGGCATGTACAGTTTGGATAAACAATATACTAGAGCGGATGGTAGTGACCTTGCATTCCGGCTCCTATCTTGTAACGGACAGACTACGCTCGAGCCTTAGTCGCAGCTGAACGTGTAAGGAACCTACTCTGTCTTAAGGTGCCGGCTGTGCTCGGGGCATGGGGGGGGTGGTTTCTTTGGTTCCTTGTCGGTTCGAAGGCCTGTCACATAATATCGACAGAGTACTACCTTAAAAGGAATGAGGAGACACAAACTTTATTGAAATCGTAAACAGGAGCTGTCTAGCAAATGATACGCACGAAGGCTGAGGTGTCGACAGCCTTCATTTTTATACCCACACTACCTTGTAGACTCTTCATTCTACCCTATGTCGACTCTACGATTTGCGTATGCGGCCTAAATAACTATACGGTTAGTTCATTTCACAAATACAATTCATTATTTATTATTAAAACGTATATAATTCATGGTTTAGATAACTATAATTAATTAAGATAATTAATATTTATAAGTATAGAAAAATTTTATATTTATGTAAGCGGCAGCACTAGACTTCAAACTTCATTTCATTTCATTTAAATTCTAAGTTATTCAATGCATTGGATGAGTAGGGGATTAATATTAAATAATATTCATAAGATCTTCTCTAAATATTTTTAGTATCTTCTTCAAAATAAATGAATCTAAGAGAATCTGTTTATAGGCTTACTTGAATAAATTAAATAAGGTTTTGCATGTACAGGGCGTCTCAAAAGAAAGTTCACATTTGATTTGCTGATTGCGTGAACGCAACTATTCCGACGGGCCCAGGGAGTATGTCAATCGGTAGCCTAGCTTTTGGGGCTTTTGAGCTTTTGTGCGTACGTGAGTTTTACAAAAACGGTAATTCAGCGAGTGTAGCGCCTAGAAAATTCTGCAGTATTCGACATGTTCATCATTTAAATGATGCGCCAAGCCCTCGACTCATTGGCAAATGGGTCGAGAAGTTTGAGGAGACCGGTTCGACGCTGCAAAAATCAAAAACCGGGCGTCCAAGGTCTTGGAGAACGTTCGAAAACGTAAACAGTGTTACTCAGTCTGTTCGTGACAACACAGACCTTTCGGGTCGGGTGCATAGATCATCATTGTTCCGCATTTTTAGCAACTTCACACGTCACAACAGGTCTCTAGCACGAGTTCATGAAATTTTTCCTGCCAAATTGATCTCCAGGAGAGGTGACATAAATTGGCCTCCACGAAGTCCCGATTTAGCCCCTATGGACTTTTTCCTGTGGGGTTACGTCAAATCTATAGTTTACGGCAACAAATCGACTTCCCTGGCAGCCATCACGGAGAATAGCTGCCGAGCAGTCATAGGAAATTTTAGTGCTCGATTAAATGAATGCCGTGAACGCAACGGTTTACATTTGGACAATATCATTTTTAAGAAATAAATTCCCAAAGTGTGTATTTTATTTTGGATGGCATTAATCACTCTTTATTACGTCGATCCCACGCTGAATGATCATTCATGTGTCTCGCCGCTGTTGTCATGTTGTTATGTCACTTGGGTTAGGAGGGAAAAATATGGACTTAAGGAGATATATGCAATGACCTATCCTTAGTCCTTAGCCTGTACATAGTAATATCTTTTTTGTTTTTGTATTTTTATGCTTATATCATTATTTTTCTGTTAATTCTACCTTACTGTATGTATTTATCTAATATCAGCTTCTAAATACCATCTAAATGCATCTATGTCATTTCGACTTAGTTTTCCCTAATGTAGGTCGATGAATTTAGTAGCAGCAATGTATTCTATTTATGTTGTTGTTGTAATCATGACAATTATTAGTTTTTGTAGTGCCTTTCGAACTGTGATGTTGAGTTGGGGTAGGTCAGTTCGAATGTCAGTGAGTGCCTGTCAAACTATGCGGTCATTCAACTGATATTCCCAATGCTTCTCAAACTATCAATTTGTATATCCGCGGCCGGCTATTATATTTCATTTTAATATTTGAATTGTCTATTTTCCACGCCTGTCTATACAAAATGCACAATTTTTCACTAAATATGAATACCACTATATTTCACTTAGATCGACTATGGGGTGTCGATGACTCATTTGCAGCAAGACGACATGCGTTCTAGAACGGACGTTGAGATGCCGAGAAAATGCGCTGTTTGTTGATTTACTGGACGTTCATTGTTTTATCATGTTGTTGATGTTTTAAATTCGATGATTTGCCGTTTTAAATCTCGGTCTGGCTTGCTTTCATGCGTTGGCCAAGACGCAGTTTTTGTTTGTTGACGAAGCCATTCAGATGAAAATGGTCATCATCGGTGAAGATGATTTCTTTCGAAAAATCAGCATTCACTTTATTTTCACATTGATAACACATTGTTCAATAGTGCAGCACTCAATTTTTCAAATTGCGCCAAATTTGAATCGTTCCACTCAAAAATTTAATAAACAAGAAAAACCGTTAACTTCGGTTGAACCGAAGCTCTAATACCAATCACACGAAACTTTAAATAGTTTTGTAATACATAAAAGTGGGGGTTTAAATAGGGGCTACCCCAAAAAGTGAGTGGTACAGGCTATGTAGCTATGTAGTAGATGTGTAAGATGCCGCTATATCGAAATTCAAGTTGATATTGACGTTTTCCATACAAATGTATAAAAGTGAACTGTGGATTTATATGGGACTACCTCAAAAAGTGGGCGGGACACGCCCCTTTGTATATGTATATGAAGCGGTTGTCCATTAAAATCCACAAAATCAAATTGCAAGCTAATATTGGTCTAAATGAAGGATTTTTTCACAAAATAGCACGGTGGGTTTGTATGGGGCCTACATCAAAAAGTGGGCGGGCCACGCCAATTGTCTATGTGTGTTAAACGGCTGTCTCTTAAAAGGCACCATACCGCATTTCAACCTAATATTGACTTTAATAAAAAAGTTTTTCTTACAAAAAGTTAAAAGTGGACCGTAGGTTTGTATGGGAGCTACCCCAAATAGTTAATAGTTAGTTTTAAGTTACTATATCAATTATTATGCTGATATTGACTACAATAAAAATGTTGTTCATACAAAAAGTCAAAAGTGGGCGGTGAGTTTGTATGGGGGCTACCCCAAAAATTGGACGTGACGGGTCAATCTTGACACTCTATTAAACTGCAATAAAAAAAAGTGTACGTGCAAAATTTCAACTGGACAGCATAAAAATTGGTTCCCAAAAAATGCGCAACAACATACAGACGGACAGACATGGCAATTCGTCTCGTCACTCTGATCAAGAATATATATATACTTTATGGGGTCTACGATGGCTCCTTTAATGCGTTACAAACTTTCAGACAAACTGATAATACCATTTCACACGATGTGTGAATGGCATAAAAATTCGTCAATCTCAGTAAGCTTTAGTAGCAACGTCTCTTGTTATTAAATTTGTCGAAAGAGTCTATACTAAATGCACGAAACTCGACTTGATCTTAACTTATTGAAACTAAGTCGTCACATTAAATTAAGTATTAGTAAGGCTGAGTGTATTTTCTCTATTTTTGATCATTTTGAATCTGGCGCATTCGTTTTATTTGCGATCAGCTGCGCTTAATTCCAATTATGTATTTGCAAAGAAAATCAAAAACGCAAAAAGCACGAAAAAAAAAAACAAGTTAGAATTTACAAAAAGCGAGAGGAGTGCGAAAAATAGCTTTATGCGCAGTTACAATTTATTTGTTTCACCGTTATGCAAAAAACTACAAATACTTTTAAAGTTACCGTACTTCTCTTCTGTAGTCTTGCGATAAAGTTTTATGTTTCATTCTAACGCATTTGTTGCCCCTATTTGCTATCGATATGTTTGGCACTCAATTTGTGACATTTCTTTTATTCCCTTCTGACGACGAAAAAGTTCAAAAGACATAGATTCGGCAGAGTCAGCTTCAGTACAAAGATCGAAAGGCTGTGAACAGGTGCGTGGTGCGAATTGTGCAGCTTTAACGCGTAGTTTCAATCGTGATGCGAGTATAACACGTTTGTATATATTTATTAAAAGAAGTGAAATAGTGTCGAAAAGTAAAAAAGCAAATATATATATATATATATATATATATATATATATATATATATATATATATTTATGTATATATATAAAATCTAGTGGAAAGTGTATAAAATTTGTGTGTTGAATAAAAAAAAGTCGGTATAAAGTGATAGTTTAGTGTGTTACAAGTGAAAATGCCGTTCATAAAATTCATATTTTATTTTTTCTTTCAACCAAATGTGTTGAAAATCTGTTATTTTAATGCATAAAATGCTTGAAATTATGATTAGAGTAAAAAAAAAAAAAAATAGCAAAATTATTATTAAAAAAAAAAAAATATAAGAGAAGAAAATATAAGTTATGCAAAGAAAAAGTATTTATGTAAAGAAATGCATCAAGAGAGAAAAAAAAACCCAATCGTGATCGTATATGTATGTGTGTGTGTATAAAAAAAAATCAGTTATTTCATAATATTCTCTCTCAACATAAAATTCTCTTTGATAAGAGCGCTTTCAACTCAGCTGTGTCGACTGGAATATGCCAGGTAAGTAATTTTTAGCTCATATTTTTTTTTTATATTTACACACACACTAACATATATATTTCTCCTCGAGCACATAAAGAAATATAAAAACATATGTATGTATGTATGTATGTATGTATATGCAGTAAAATACAAAGTAAAAACACACAACATAAGAAATAATTATAACTTCACATACAAATTTCTTCAACTTAAATGCAATGAAGTTTTTTTTATTTTTATATATTTTTTTCTTTTTATTCAAACTGCAAATTGCTTTATGAAATCTAATGCGATTTTTTTTTGTTAAGAATGGATATACATACATATGTACATATATACAAATAAAATCAGTAATAAGAATTATATTTAATTAAAGAAATAAGTCTAAATATATTATTGAACTTTTTTTTTTTAATAAATACTCGTACTTAAATATGAATTACTAGCGGATACCCGGCGTGTGCTACCACGTTGTTCGGGCATTTCGACTGCTTTTGACTGTTGAACTATCAGCCTCGGCAAGATGGCGAACTTAAATGTAAAAGATGTTGTAAATACACATTAAACTGGATGTTTTAGGATTTTTGTGATCGTTGATTACGATTTTAATAACGGCCTGTAAAGTAAAATTTGCCTGAATACTATCAACTTATTATACCATTCACATATAGTGTGAAATGGTATTATCAGTTTGTCTGAAAGTTTGTAACGCATTAAAGGAGGCATCTTAGACCCGTAAGTATATATATATTCTTGATCAGCTCGACGAGACGAGTCGATCTAGCCATGTCCGTCTGTCTGTCTGTATGTTGTTGCGCATTTTTTGGGGACCATGCTATGCTATCCAGTTGAAATTTCGCACATACGTTTCTTTTTATTGCAGCTTAATAGTGTGTCAAGATTGACCCGCCACTTCTACATTTTGGGGTAGCCCCATACAAACCCAACGCTTACTTTTGACTTTTTGTATGAAAAACATTTTTATTGTAGTGAATATCAACTTAATAATTGATATGTTAACTTTTAGTAGACGGATGCTTGACATATAAATTAATGGGTGGGACCCGCCCACTATGGGTGGGACCCGCCCACTAATTGGGGTAGCTCCCATACAAACCCCCAATATTAGGTTGAAATGCGATGTGGTGCCTTTTTATGATCAGCCGCTCACATACATAGACTAACGGGCGTGGACCACACTTTTTTTGGGGTAACTCCCATACCGAACCACCGTGCAGTTTTGTGTTTTTTATGAAAATACTGCATTTACATCAATATTACATCCACATATGGTGGATTTTAGTGGACAACCGCTTCATATAAATATACAGATCTGCGTGGCCCGCCCACATTTTGAGGTAGTCCCATATAAATCCACAGCTCATTTTTATGCATTTGTATGGAAAACGTCAATATCAACTTGAAATTCGGTATAGCGGCATCATACACATCTACTACATCGCTTCATACACATCTACTAATGCACATATATTTAACCCCCCCCCCCCCCCCTCACTTTTATGTATTCCAATACTATTTAAAATTTCGTGTGAATGGTCTTAGAGCTTCGGTTCAACCGAAGTTAACGTTTTTTCTTGTTTTTTCTTGATTTCGTTTTTTTTTCCACTCCACTCGGTGAGCTTGTCAGTTTCTTCGTTGACATGTACTTGGCATTGCGTCGACAGTTTCACTTTACGTTCATTAAATTCGTCCTTTCTCTTAGAAACACTTTTTGGTGACATTTAATTAACTGCACTTAGACATTGAATTAACCCCAAAATTTAAAACCAACATGGAAATAAGCCAAAAAAAAGGAAGTATACAAACAAAGGCGACGATAGCGATGAGAATGACTGGCGATGATGTTGCTCTCCAGCTGCTTCATCATTAGCAAAATGTGAAGATTCATTGAAGGCATTTTGTCAGTTTCCAACAGAAGCAGCAGCAGCATCAGCAGCATCAGCAGCCATCTTTGCCCAAAAGATACGAATGCGACATAATGAATTTGCTGTAGCGAAATATGTATAAGAAATGAATTTATTACTAAGTGGGGGTATGCAGTTCGGTTTTTTATTTGGGTGTGTGAGTAAACTTTATGCCACATTGTACTGAAGCGTGCCTCCAGCTGATGCAAACTTTCTCCGCAAGTCATAACTTTGTTAGCTAATTTACATCGTTATATTTTAATAGACTGAATGCAAGTGAAGAAAGCCAGCATGAGTTCTTCAAGTTGCTGGCGTATAACGAATGTGAATGTGGCATCCAGAAAGTTGAGTTGCATTTAAAGTGCTGCAAAAGATACAAAAATATTAAAAAAAAAAACAAAAAAAACAATTAAAATGACTCAAAATAAATGAGTTCAAATTAAAACCAAGCAGTTGTAAATTACAATAATTCGGTTAGAGAACTGCATATTTCAATTGGCTTTGCAACAAAATTAGTTAGGCAGTTTGGATGAGTATTGTGGGGTATCAAACTCGTGACTCACGCTAGTGCAAACATTGAATGAAGAAGATATAAGGACAACTATAATTTAAAATTATAATTTCAGCTTAAAAATGCGGAATTTATAGTAGCATATATTCCAAGTACCGTGAATTTGTTATTTGAAAAGCCAGAACAAATGATTTTTTTAAATCTGTGTTCGTAATTAGTTTACAAAACTAAACTATACATTTAGTCGCAATGTTTGCAACGTCTTAATGGCAAGGAGACTCCTGGGTCGTGGTATTCTCGCACCCTGCAGACTCTACGCTCGTTTGCACTACTAAACTGGGCCGCATTGCTGTTCATCAGCCGGAATTCGCCAAGCGTAACACCATGTGCCTGGTATACTCGGTGGATGCAATCAATTCGCATGTCGACTGTGTGAATGATATTAAATCCTACTGTTTGGACATTCACAGTCGAAATTCCATATCCAATTATTGCTGATCAAACGCGCGATCTGGCTGTTAGCCTTAGCATGTTGGATAAAGATCAGAAGAAAGATCCCGAGGTGGCTAAGTCTATACGTTGGCTTTTCATCATCGATCCAAATCACAAAGTGCGTCTTTCCATGTTCTATCCCATGTCCACTGGCAGAAATGTTGATGAAATTTTGCGTGTCATTGACTCATTGCAATTGACGGATAGATTGAAGATGGTTGCTACACCAGCCAATTGGACTCCTGGTACCAAAGTTATGACGAAGAGACACACAAGCTATTCGCAAAGGGCGTCGACAAAGTGTCCATGCAATCGGGAGTCAACTATGTAAGAATCACCGAAAATTATTAAACTACCAAAGAATTTTATTGCAAAATCGAAATTATATAAAAATTATATCGTTTGAAACAACTGTCTATCTGTCCGTTTGTCTTTTTGTTGTTATATATTTGTTGAGGATCAATTTTGTAGATTTCTGGCTGAAAGTCAGTATTTTTGCTTCTTTTAATCATATGTTATTAGAGTTTCCTTACTCTTACTCACATACTCTTATTTTTATTGCGGTTTAATAGATTATCAAGATTGTCCCGCCATACCCACTTTTTGAGGTTGTCCCTTTTTGAGACAAACCCAATTTTATGCAGTTTTATGGAAATATGGCCAAATTGTCAAAATTCCTAATTCAAAAATTTGTTACGCGATTTCACAAAGTTGCATTCCCGCAAACTGTCTCGAAAAATTCAGAGGTTTACAAGTTTTTCGCGCATTCGAGTTCAAATTAATAGTAATAATTTCTTCAGTTAGAAGAGATGATTTGACTGAGATTAGAACACCACCAAAGTTTTCGTATAAGTAATAATTATTTATGTTGCTTGCAACATTTGTTGCTGGCAACATGTATCCAAATAGTCCTTACGAAGCAAAGAACGGAACACTTGCTGCTAAAGTTGTCGTCTTCGCTGTGGTTGACAATCGGCAATCGGCTAAAGGACTTCGTGTTTCGATGCCACTGGCTGACTGACTTGGCTTGGCTGGCTGACCGGCCGGGTGACTGCTTAAGTGAAACGTCGAGTTCGAGTTAGTGTTCGTGGGACAACGAAACGCTTCGTTTCGGTTAAGCGAATGGCTGCCGCTGCTTATCCTTGCAGCGCGACAAAATGGTGACAAATAACGTAAGTGAAAAGAAACTCTTCGAATGTCCAAAAGACTGTAATTCATGCAGAAAATAGTAAGTTAGCCTTACTTATAAGAAAGATGAAATTATTTTTTATTTGTCTTAAATTTCAGTTGTCTCAGTTTGTTACGTGCGCCTTGTTTGTACTTCTTCACTAATTTTAACCAGCAGCATCAGCAGTAAAGTTCATAGGGCCGGGACAGTAACACAAATAAGTGCAACAACTGCTCTTTCACATTTCTCACTTGATCATTTCGCCAAAGAAAGAAATAACTTCAGAAAAACAGCAAAAAAAAAAAATAAGAAATAAAAAAAAGTTAAGCATGAAATAAAGAACCAAAGAAGTAGCATACAATTTGAAGTATTTCATGGTATTACCTTTCTGCATTCCATTCTTGCATTATGCTTTCAATGCCTGTTGCGAAACCGACCCAAACTGACGCAATTCAACCTATGCACCACAAACGTAACAGAAAAGGCAGCGAAACTTTGAACCCAATTCAACACAAACTTCACTTAACCTTGCTGCTCACCTTCGCCTCGCCGCTTTAAGGTTCTCATGTTTTCTCATGGCATTCAACATCCACATCTGGTTTATTTTATTTTATTTTATTTTTGTTTTTGTTTTTCTTTACTCTTCTACTATTTAGTATGTAACATTTAAGAATACAGCTCGCTTTTTCTTTACTCCTTGGAGTAAATGTGCACCGGAAGCCTGTTTATGTGTCTAGAGTTTCTTAAAGGCTTTTTGAGCGTGCCAAACCAGCCACAGACTCCAACTTCACAGTAAAGGCTTCGTTAGCATTGAAAAGATTACTTGAAACCGTTTTGCGGTCGCAACCGAAATTCCAAAGCGTTTTCCGAATTGGTTTTTTTGTTTTGTTCTCGAAATTCGGTAAAATATTTTATCGGCTTTTGTGAGGTACATACGAGTATATTTTTTTATACTCTTTACACGTAGTGTGAATAGTATTATAATTTTGACACGTACTTTGTATCGCAAAATTAAAGAAGCATCGGAGGTTCGTTCCATAAAGTATTGGGAGTACAAATTAGTGCGATCTGTTTTTTATTTCTGTGGTCAAAATGCATTTATTTCAGTACGAAATGAATGAAAAGATTTATCAAAGTAGCTTGCATCGCAGGTTACTAGTTTATGCCACATCTCAGGCAATTTTCGAATTCCATCTCGAAATAATTTCACGTCTTTTCGATAGAAATGAACCAATGACCTTCCGAATCGTGCAGCATACTCGGAACAACCAGTAATTAGAAGCAGAAATGTGCGGAGAATGCGGCGGGTGCGATAAAATATCACACTCTTGAGCGTTTTCAAAAATTGTTTTCCGACTTTTGCGACATGAGGCCGAGAAGTTGCCATACAGTAGAATAATTTTGTTATGCTCGTATTCCGGCCGCTTTTTTTTTTTTGTAATGCACAGCTCAAACGAAACAATTGTAGCCTATATATCGATTGTCCGTAATGGAATCGCCAGATTGTCGCAGTTCATAGTACACAACACCTTTTTGGTCCCACCAGATATACACCATGACCTTCGAACCGTGAATATTAGGCTTTAGTGATGTTGATGTTGAGCACGTTGGTAAGGATTGACCGGACACAACGTACCAATTTTTCTTCTTGGGATTATCATAGAATATCAAATTCTCATCGCCAGTTACAATTCGATGTGAAAAACCCTTTCTTTGTAGCCTTTGAATCAGCTGCTCGAAAGTGAAAAATCACATTTCAACGTTTCTCGATTTCACTTCATGAGGCACCCAATTGCCTAGCTTTTGAATCATGGATCCTATGGATTTTAATCATACAGAAACTGCTTGTTGAGTCACCACCAATGATTATGCAAGCTCCTCTTGCGTTTCACTCGAATCTTCATCGAGTAATGCCTCCAATTCTTTGTCTTCGAATTTTTGAAGTGAAACTTCTTATGACAAGCTGTGAATTTGATTTTTTGAAATGAAAAGTGTAACGAAAAAGAGAAAATTATAAATGTATGCTGCGAGAGAAAGAGATAAAACGCGTTTCTATATAGTTTCCATATTCTTCGTCTCCTCTTTGTGCTATGGTTCGTGCGTCCACACTACTCTATCGTCATATACGCTCTTCTTGTTGTTGTACGGAAACTTTACAGACATATGTATAAGTAAACGTATACCACCAATAATAACCAATAAACATTTTATTGTATTGTAGAAAAATATGTTAAAAATTAAAATTTATTATTTTTATTATATTTATCCGTATATAACGAGTAAAACTGAATTTTTTTAAATCAGTCTTTAAATAATATTAAAAATGACTTTAATTCTTTTCGATTTTTCATAATTGAAAGCTTTGAAAACTTTTAATTTGAAAAGAAAAAAAAAAGTTACTAAAAACATTAATTTTTCGACCTTAAGCACAATACTGAGATCGATGAAAATTTTTGTAAATTATTACTGCTATGTCAAACAAACAAAAAAACAGTGTTCTCAAATCAAGATGAAATACTAAAATAAGATATTTATAAAGTGAAAAGTACACACATATTGAATTTGTATACCGTTTACACATATTGTGAAATGGTATTATTATAACTATATATATTCTTGATCAGCTCGACGAGACGATTGATCTAGCAATGTCTGTCTTTCTGGATGTTCTTGCACATTGCGCCCAATTTTTATGATATCCAGTTGAAAATTGACACATACACGTCTTTTTATTGCAGTTTAATCGAGTATCAAGATTAACCGGCACGCCCACTTTTTGGGGTAGCCCAAATACAAACCCACCTCCCACATTTGACTTTTTGTATGAGTAAATATAAGTAGTATAAGTATTGTAAATGTAAGTATTGTAGTAAATATCAACTTAATAATTGATATGGTAGCTCTTAATGGGCGTATGCTTCACATATATACATTATACATTAATGGGTGGGACCTGCCCACTTTTTTGCGTAGTCCCCATACAAACCTATTGCCTACTTTTGCGTTTTTGTTTGAAGAAAAACTTTTTTATTAAAGTCATTATTAGGCTCAAATGCAATATGGTGCCCTTTTATAGACAGGCGCTTAACATACATAGACTAATGGGCGTGGCTCGCCTTCTTTTTGGGGTAGCCCAAATACAAAGCCATAGCTCACTTTTATGCATTTGTATGAAAAACGTCAATATCAACATGAAATTCGATATGGTGGCATCTTATAGATGGTCTCTTCACACAAATCTACTAGTAGGCGTATGCTGCCCACTTTTTGGGATAGCCCTTATTTAAAACTCCCCCAAAGTTTATGTTTTACAATAAAAAATTCGTATGAATGGTATTGGAGCTTCGGTTCAACCAAAGTTAACATTTTTCTTATCTTTGGTATTTTCTGACGGAAATGCAAAAGGTCACACTCTTTGTCAACTGTTTTTTGAGTGTATTAAGTACTTTCGGTAGCAAACATTTTTGTTATCTGAGTACTCGCTGAAAAACAGTTTGTGCCAACAATTATTGAATGTTATTTGCGTTTTTATACCATTTTTATACCATTCACCATACTAATGGTATTATCAGTTTGTCTGAAAGTTTGTAACGCATTTAAGGAGGCATCGTAGACCACATAAAGTATATATATTCTTGATCATCGCGACGAGACGAGTCGATCTAGCCATGTCTGTCTGTCCGTCTGTATGTTGTTGCGCATTTTTTTGGGACCAATTTTTATGCTATCCAGTTGAAATTTTTAACGTACACTTCTTTTTATTGCAGTTTAATAGAGTGTCAAGATTGACCCGCCACGCAAACTTTTTGGGGTAGCCCCCATACAAACTCACCGCCCACTTTTGACTTTTTGTATGAAAAACATTTTTATTGTAGTCAATATCAACTTAATAATTGATATAGTAACTTAAAGTAGACGGATGCTTGACATATACATTAATGGACATATACATTAATGGGTGGGACCCGCCCATTATTTGGGGTAGCTCCCATACAAACCATCTGCCCACTTTTGACTTTTTGTAAGAAAATTTTATGGTCAGCCGACTAACGTGCGTGTCCCGCCCACTATTTGGGGTAACTCCCATACAAACCTATGGTCCACTTTTGCCTTTTTGTAAAAAAAAACATTTTTATTAAAGTCAATATTAGGTTGAAATGCGATATGGTGCCTTTTAAGAGACAGCCGCTTAACATACATAGACAATTGGGCGTGGCCCGCCCACTTTTTGAGGTCAATATTAGCTTGAAATTTTATTTTGTGGATTTTAATGGACAAGCGCTTCATATACGTATACAAATCGGCGTGTACCGCCCACTATTTAAGGTAGTCCCATATAAACCCACAATTCACTTTTATGCATTTGTATGGAAAACGTCAATATCAACTTGAAATTCGATATGGCGGCATCTTACACATCTACAACATAGCTTCATACACATCTACTAGTGAGCGTATACCACCCACTTTTTGGGGTAGCCCCTATTTAAACACCCACTTTTATGTATTACAATACTGTTTAAACTTTCGTGTGAATGGTATTAGAGCTTCGGTTCAACCGAAGTTAACGTTTTTTCTTGTTTTATATGAAGCTTTTTCGGTATTGAGCTTGAGAAAGAAAGTCATTTTGGGAATTTTATATTTAAATAATTTTTCATTAAAATCATCTCGAATATTTTACAATTTAGTATATACCAAAACCTTCCTGTTAGATGGGTAGAGTGTGTGCCGTACATCGGATATATTGTGCACGATGTCTTCTTTGATAATATCATTGTAGTGTAATTCCTCTACAGTTTCCAGACAATCTGGTTGGTCATGGTCGTGTAAGTTTTCGAGTGCCTTTATAGTATTTCGCCCATCATCCGACTTCACTGAGTTATTTTGATCGAAATCTTCTAGAACAGCTAGAATTTGTCGGGATAGATTTACTGCTGAATGCCCCATGTGCAGTTGAATAATCCAAAGGTTCAAAATTTTTATTCTATCATCATTATGTTAGTATCAAGTACACTACAGCTATGCCTGGTCGTCTCATTAATTTTTAAACCAGAACGAACTCTTTCTTTAACATTTATATTATTAGAAGTAATTGGGTTCATATTTAAATCATTAAATACCTGTTCTGTGCAGGTGCAGGTGTTTTCATCATGCTTTATATTCATATAAGCCGCCATCACGTACTCCTTGGTCTGATATCCGTCAAGGATGTTCAACTGTTTCGGCGTTCCGTGGGACTTGCGGAAGCCAAACTTCAATGCTGATGGGCTTTTCCAGTCTTGTGAACTATACAGATCCTTGCTTTCTTCCATTGTAATGCGATGTGACCTATTCTCAGCACCGTGTTGAAGAAGTGGACCAGGAAGAGCACCACTTTGACCGGCAAGCCTTCAGCGTGATATTGTCAAGCCCATTCTCGACTGGGACCTTCTGGGTCTTCAGGCCTTTTATATGCGCCTTAATTTCTTGAGCAAAGATGGTGGCGAAGGAAAATATAACTGGCCAGGGCTGCTGAGTTTCTTCTGGATAATGCGTTCGGAAGGTCGGAAGCAGGCCTCTAAATCCTCAGCAAATTCCCTGCTGAACGGGAATTTTGGAATCACGTGCTGTTTGTACCTCTTTGCCAAAGTTCATAACGAGTATTGTGTGCTCGCGTCTGAGGTGACATTTTGCAGAAAGCGATCAGTGTCCTTCTGTATCTGCAACGCCAGCAGCTTTCTGATCCTATTGTAGACTCGGCGTTAGACCCTGTCCACAATAGAGTCCCGGGACCATAAGTCCCATCTTCACCAGTAGCAGTGCCTCGATAGCTGGGGGAAGTCTATTTTGTGGCCTTAATTCTTACATTGGGCTTTCAGATGTAGCAATGAGTGCACCTTCGTGCACCTTATTAAGGAAGATCGCGTGTGCATTTTCGATGTCCTGTGGTTAAAGGATCTCAATGTTAAGCTCAAATGTAGCCATGTTAGTACCTGGTGGCAGCAGTCGTCCCTCGGTGCGTAGTCCAAAGTAACCTCTAGAGGCAGGTGGTCCGAGGAGAGCTGGTATTCAGACTGATTATCAACTCTTCTGCTAACAAGCTATTGAAGCGGAAGAAATCGATGGCGCTGGGCGAATGTCCATGGGCAAATGGGAAGTGTGTCGCATGTCCGGTAGCCAGGATCTGAGCAGATGTCATTCTTCGATGGATATATTATAAATCCTGAAATAACATTTTTTTTTACATATTCATCGTAACATTCACCGTCCCTGTTCACATAGTTATTAATGGGCGTGTTTTGGCCACTTTCAGTGGTAGTACCCATAAAAGTCAACCGCGCACTTTGTGATTTTAATAGATCAAACTTTACTACCAGCTTATTACGAGGTAAAAGACTTGACAGTAATTTCTTAGCTGCTTGTGAAGAGTGTTAAGGCATCGGTTCCACCGTAGATATTGGTTTTTCTTGCTTTTGTTTATTTTATGTTAAATTTTACCAATAAGAGTTTATTGTTATTGAATTGGTTTTAATCTATATTATTTTATAACCACAGGTATGAGTTGTGCATCACAATAACAAATACATAAACAAAATGAAATTCAATAATAGTTTGACATACCTTGAAAGGATAACTTTGAGCATCGTTGTTCGTTCATGTGTTCAGCCAGAGAGAAGCGTGCTGCAAGTAAATTTTCAGTACACTATACAAATATAATAAAAATCATATAAATAAGCGTCAACAAATTTAAATATAGCGAATTATAGACAAAGAGATGCACAGAAGTTGAAGTGTTCTTGCGAGGAGTATCTTTGTACGACTATATAAGTATCTGCACTAGTTCTTCGACTTTAGTACGAGTAGCAGTTGCTGTGAAGAAAATATCCAAAAACAAATGCAGTCCGCAATGACAAAATGCGAAAAAAGATGTTTTTCATTTTGTTTTTTTTTATATACCATTCAAACATAGTCTAAAAGTATGTAACGCATTAAAGGAGGAATCGTAGACCCCATTAAGTATATACATATATATATATATATATATATATATATATATATATATATATATATATATATATATATATTCTTGATCAGCTCGACGAGACGAGTCGATCTAGCCATGTCCGTCTGTCTGGATGTTGTTGCTCATTTTTTGGGCAACAATTTGTATGATATCCAGTTAAAAATTGGCACACATACTTCTTTTTATTGCAGTTTAATACAGTAAAAAGATTGACCCGTCACGCCCACTTTCTGCTGAAGCCCCCATACAAGCCGACCGACCACTTTTGACTTTTCCTAAGAAAAAATTTGTTTTATTGTAGTAAATATCAACTTAATAATTGATGTGGTAGCTTTTAGTGGACGGACGCTTGACATATATATTAATGGGAGGGACCCGCCCACTTTTTGGGATAGCTCCCATACACACTTACTGCCCACTTTTGTATTTTTGTAAGAAAAACTTATTTATTAAAGTCAATATTAGGTTGAAATGTGATGTGGTTCATTTCTATGGTCAGCCGCTTAACATACATAGACCAATGGGCATACATGACGCGCACCCACAGTCCACTTTTGAGTTTTGTTATGGAGATCAATATTTTATATTTATTTATATCAATATTAGCTAGAAATTTGATTTGCTAGATTCTAGTGGACAACCATTTCATATACATATAGAAATGGGTGTGTCCCGCTCACATTTTGCGTTAGTCCCATGCAAACCCGCAGCTCACTTTTATGCATTTGTATGAAAAACGTCAATACCAACTTGAAATTCGATAAGGTGGCATCTTATAGATGATCGCTCGATACACATCTACTCCCTCACGTTTATGTTTTACAATACGATTTAAAATTTCGTGCGAATGGAGTTAGAACTTCGGTTCGATTCAACGTTTTTTCTTGTTTTAAATAGTTGTTGCTGTTTTTATATAGTTTGATGTTTAGAACGAATGATAGTGAGAGTTGAACCTAAAAGCATATATTGTGAAATTCATTGACCGCTAGAGGGCGTCATGCTCAACGTAATCTACCCATATTATCGCCATCTAGCTACTTCTGTCACAATCAGACTTTTCTTCCTATTAGTAATTTGCACGATATAAAAAAGTAACAAATTTCGGCAGTCAAAATGGATCAGTGGTAAGTAAGTAAAAAAAAAAAATAGTAATTTCCATTGAAAATATATCTACACGCTGTCACATGACTCAACGGTTGCGTGCTGCAGTCCAAACCCTCGCCACATCGGCGGACTACGTCGATTGCCAGTTCATAGTTGAGAACGAAGATGGTGCCACAACCATTAATTGTCACAAATTGATCTTAAGCTGTGCGCCTAAGTTGTTTGAGCGCATGCTGTATGGTGACTATCAGGAAGCTGCTTCCGGCGTGGTGGTCCTCCAAGATGTTGACAAAGATGTCTTTGAGAATTTTAGTCAGTTTATCTATAGTTATGATAGCGAAAAGCTGGAACAGCACAGTGACGATATTTTATTAAAATTGGCGGTGTTTGGCAGTAAATATCTAGTCAATTCCAAGACAGAGGAATGTGCCAAGGCATTGACTAAAAAGGCAAAGAGGTTGGATATATTGCAACTTTTACGTATTTTTTAATGTGTACATAATATCAATCAACTGAGCTTAATGCAAGCCATTGGAAATGTGAGTAGTCCTTAAGTTAAATCTCTCATTCACAATTGCTGCTTCATAGATCACTTTAAACGAATGGTGCTCATAGATGATACAAACCGTCATCTATGAACTAAGTCCCATAGTCTTTAAGAGCTATATGAAGCTTACCGCAGGTCACTGTAGCGAGCGAATAAGGTTCAATGTGATTGAGAATTATTTAAAATGCCATGGTCTGATTGAAAACAATAAACGCATTACTGATGCTATTGAACTCAGTGATCCAGAGGATGCTAACGGTTCGATTGATGCTGGACAAAATAAAACAAATGGTTCTTCAAACTTTTCTGCTATAGCTGAAGAAAACCTTCATTGCATAAAAAGTTGGGCAGCTTTAATTGACTTCGATCAATTTAGCATTTTGGACTACTGTAATGGTCAGGCAAACTCAGAATTTCTAGCGCTTTAACAAAAATATGAATTTTTATCCAAGAGAGCAGTTGAAGGTGATTTGAAATTACGTAAATATGATGAACAGCAACTGCAACAACCGTGACAGCAGCAACGTAGTCGCAACTTGATGTTTAATTGCCAGAACTCCTATGCATCCAATAGTCGAGAAATGAACGAGTCGGAAGCAGAGCATGACGAGTTCCACCATCAATTCTTGCGAAGATACATTGAAGATTATATTAATGTTGAATAAATTCAAGAAATACGTTTTGATTTTTATCCGACTGTTCGAGGGGCGTTATGGTTTTAGAGTGTGTGTTTGTATGTAAGTGTGTGGTATGAATTATGTAGGTGAATGGCCCAAATTAAATGATTTTTTATGTTCAGCGCACTCATATTACTTTAAACCTGAAGTAACATTCACTTCTGTATTCTGTATAGAGGCTACCCCAAAAATTGGGCGGTACAAGCCCATTTGTAAGTAATCTCCATATCACGTGTCGAGCTGATATTGACTTAACTAAAGAAGTTTTTCACACAACAGCACAAAAGTGAGCGGTGAGATTACATGGGGACTACATAAAAAAGAGAGTATATGTACCGAATCGGTTCGGTTCTTCACCTTAAGTTGGCTGTCACTGTCATTGACGTGCATGCCAAGATTGAGCGAGATGCGATAATTAGTCTATGTTTGACAGCTGCTTGTTTACGACGCGAAAACAACATGGAAAATAAAGTTGAACAACGAGTTTGCTTGAAATTTTGTGTTCAAAACGTTTCAAAAGTGTTTTGAGGACTCTACACTATCGAGAAGGCTAGTATTTGAGTGGCATAAAGCATTCAGTGAGGGTCGTGAAATCGTAGAAAACTTGCCTCATGCAAGTCTTCCATCTTCCATCTTCTTCATTAGAAAGATAGCAGAGACAATCAACATCTCTTATGGATTGACTCAACACATTTTGGTTGATGTTTTGGGTATGAAACGCATCGACGCCAGACTCGTACCAAAATACCTGAATTTTTTTGCATACCGTATTCACCAGATTAGGCTTCCTGTGACTGTTTTCTGTTTTCAAAACTTAAATATCCGCTCCGGGAAACGCGTATGGAAAATTGGATTAACCGTTGGTAGCCTCTATCGCGGTACATGGAAATTTTAATGGGCACCTCCTAGCAGAGAGACTGTCTGTGACGAGTTGAGCTACGTTATTCAGTTTTATCAAAGAATTTTTTTTGAATGGTTTCTTACTTTTGGTGTTATTTTTAGCGAAATCAACCAGTCAGAAATGGAAGAAATTCGGTGTGGGGCTTCGGCCTGATTTGGTTAAGGAATCTATTTTTAAAGATGGAAACAAGTATCACTGGCAGCTATAGACTGTAAGATATTTTAGTGGCCAATGTTGCGCCAAGCAGTGTTAGTCTCTTATAGCATGAAGTGATGTGTAACGGTGTCCCTGTAAGAGTTACTTGACGGTTGTATGAAGAAGCTGGGTTGTTTAATTGTAACGATGTTCTAAAATTGTTACTTTTTGATTCAGAAAGTTTTGAAAAGTAACGGACTTGTAGATAGATGTGGTTTATAATCTTGAAGAGCATAAGGAAGACATATCGATGATTCACTAGTGTTTCATAGTGGTTCAGCTAGACGGTAGTCTTTGGACACAAAGTAGCGCGTACGTAAGTGCGTTACCACACATATGGTTTAATCTGCACCACGGGTAATCAGTAAAGCCAAATGAACCTAGGTTTATTACTGACTTATGGTGAGGATCCTATTGAGTGCAACGTGGTGGCTAAGGTTTATGTCCAAATGCGGAAAGAGTAAGCAATGATTCGATGTGGAGTTGCATTGCAACCGGGCGTTGGTGCACAGAAACCAATATAGGTTGAAGATCGGCCTCAACCCAAACCGAATGCTGAATTCCAAACAAATGCCCATTAAATTGGTAACCATGATTGGTACAGTATATAAAAAAATGCGTAAACACTGATTTCAAGATTTGAGTAACACGCGAAAGTTTAAAACGAGTTTGCAACGACTTCATTATACTAGAGTTCTTCCAGTGGTCGAAAATCGACCTTTTGTCTTTAAACTACCCACTAATAAATAATACAGGATTATCCAGACAATATTTTCGGCTCTAAATCAACGCTGTCCAGCCATAACATAACCCCATATGGACGAACACCTTCGTATTTTCACACACATACGAACGATCGCATGCCAAAGTCAGCTGCTTGATGCTAATGAGAATTAGTTAATTTGCATTGCTGTTGTATTTTAGTACACTGTAAAAGCAATGTATTTGCAATTAAGCGATGCACAGTTATAATAGAATTTTTTGGTGGTAACAATTCTTTCTCCTTTTTGTTTTAAATTTTTATTTGATTCCTCTTCATTTAAAAATGTTCAAACTAAAATACTATCAACTGATGCTCGCCAACATGTTTGCAAGTGCGCTCACAAAAGTTTCGAGCTTAACGTCGAGCTGCTCGATCGACATGTTCTACAATGCGAATCGCCCTTTACAGCACGACAGAGATGGATAATGTTTTCTCTAATCTTCCAACTGTATTCAAAGGAACCGAGAGAAATAAAAAAGTTAGCTGATATAGCTTTGTGACTGGCCAGATGCAATTCTTTAAAAAAAATAACATTCCTCCGTGCTCCTCTCTATATTCTTACCAACAAAAAAAAAAAAAAAAATCAAACGAATATGTTGTGTTTAAGAGGGTTGAAAAGGGTGTGAATGATTTGCAATTGCCTATTTATATATGTATATAGATATATCATACTATGGCTTATTACTCAAATCATGGGACCAGAGTTTAGGTGTTTTGTATTATTTTCCCATTTCATTAATTGTTTTCGTGAATTCGGCTCTCGTATAATAATGAGAAAATAGTTAGATATATATATAGGTAAATACATTCAATTGGCCGTGATATTATCAGCAAAGACAAATGAAAGTTGGAAAAAAATGAATGAAAACAGCACATACTCAAAATAGGTTTTGAACCAACTACGCACCGGGCACCCAGACGACAGCTTTTCTACTAAGACCGAGAGAAATACGCATATTACGCTGCGAAGACTTCAGCACATTTTTCACAGCGTTGCAAACTTTGTAACAACCTGATAATACACTCCATTACACTCTATATGAAAGGGTAGGGTATTATATGTATATAAAAGAAGAAAAAGTATATTTGAATTTAGCTCCAGTCCATGAGATGTAGCCCAAAACCAAGCAACGCGACTCGACTCGACTCGACTCGATTGAAGTTGACTTCTGTGTTGACTTGCTTTCCGCAGCATGAAATTTATTGCGTGCAAATGTAAATAGTGGCACGTACAAAGAATGCAAACGCCGCGAAGCGAAGTGCAACAAGGATGAAGGACGACAGACAACGATTGCGTTGACGACATGCACAAGGAAAGAGACAAGGAAACGGATGAGTTAGAGCAAAAACGAAATGTTACTATACACTAGAATACTGCATCAAATGCAAAGAATCGTCACAGCATAGCGCAAATACAGTAGATAGCATATGAAATACGATGTAAGAAATAGCTGGAACGAAGAAAGGAGGCGTACGTAAGGCAGGATTAAAGGACGAATTGTCTAGCTGGCTGGCTGCTTGATATATAAACTTAGTTTGTTGCTATTTGTGCGCGCCAGCAATAAGCGCTGAAAGCATAGCGGAAAAACATTGAAACGTTTTCGAGTAAATTTCTCACACTCAAAACGAGTTGTTCCCTGACTTACTTACTTACTGACTGACTGGCTGACTGACTGAGTGCCTTACTGCCGGTTTGACTGAATGGCTGACAAAGTGACTGTGTCGCTGTCTGCCTAAGCAAATATGCTGTTGCATCTCTTCTGTTGCGTCTAGTTGCCGGCGTAGTCACGAGCCCAACACGCATCGCCGGCACAGCAAGTCACACAGCTAGCCAGCCAGCCAGTCAGCCATTCACCGCAGTATACGACAATGGTCAACAAGCAGCGGGAATTAAACGGGAATGTTGCACGGCAGTGCGTCGAGTCGGGTTGGAGGCAAGTATCTCGATGGCTTGTTGCAGCGCAACTATGCTTACATCCAAGTATTTGTCAGTTCGAATGTAATTCATTGCAAATCTTTCACGACCTTTCCTACTCAAGCCAACTCAAACAATCGAGCGAGCGACCTAGCTGCCAGTCTACTCATTGAGCACGTTTCACATTGGAGCAATGAAGTGAGTAGAACTTCTTGTTTCTTTACTTCACGTCTGCCTTGAACGCTAATAATGCGAAAGCGCTTTAATATCGGATGCGAATTCAAGTTAATTAAAAAAAGAAATAAAGAAGTGGAAAAAATTGACTCAATCAGCTAAGCAAATAAATAAACAAACCCACTTTTCGAGTTACCTTGAAACTCAATAAAAAAAAAACAACAAAAACATTCAAAAAAAAATACAAAAATACAAAATAAAATTATAAAGAAAATGTTAACTTCGTTGGCACTGAAGCTTTAATACTCTGCACACTTACTACTTCTGTTTGGCAATGCTGGCGTTTTATTTCAGTTTTTAAAATTTTAAATGGATGCTTCGATTTAAAAGCTTTTAATATTGTATTTTACATTATAAATTTTATTTATACATAGAGTTTTTTTTTACAGGTTCCATTTTCCGACAGAGATTAAACTGTCATAAATTGGTTAAATCTGGCAATGCTATTGTCATTTGTGGTCAGATTGGTTTGCCACTGTGCAAATTGGAGGCAAATTTATTTCGAAAATCGTGCTTCAGTTCCGGAATGTTAACGTGTGCTACGTTCATTTTATGGTCGATATAATCGTTCATCCGAACAACTAATTCGATTAACCATGGATAGTTTTTGCACCACGTATAGTTTAAATAAAAAGTTTTAGAAAATTGAAATTTCAGAATGCGCCACATATTTAATCACTAGATGGTCCCCGCGACGTTGTACGCGGCCCTCCCCTTTCCCCTTCCACTCCTTCCCCCTGCCACTCCTTCCACCTTCCCCACCTTCCACATGCTCCTTTACTCTACCTCCAATTCTATTAAAATTAGAATAATCTAAAAAAATCCAATCGCCACGAAACTTCACAGGGACACCCACGGAACGATTTTGAAAATTGCCACAAAATTTGAGCGGTTTCGGAGTCTATAGGGAACATACATACATACTTCCATTTTTATATGTATAGAAGATAAATTTTAAATATAATAAAGTAGTATAAAAATATTAAAAACTCCAACCCATGATCATTGACCGCTTTAGCTCATGACCAGCTGGTGCGACATCTAGCGTTGAGTTGAACAAAATTTAGTTTGCTTGCTAGAGATTAATATTAATAAAAATAAATACAATTTCTAAAATAAAAGTAGCCTTTACTCCTTATTACATCAGATATCTGCCAGTGAAAGTCCAGTCAAAATCGGACAGAACAGACAAAAATTATAAAAATTTTGAAATTTTGGTATATGTACCGTGTATACATCCATAGAGGGTAGTGGATAAATTTGTTTCGCATGAAATTTTTACATAGATTTAAAATAAGAATTAAAGAAATTTTGAATGGAGTGGGTGCTAATTGCATCCACCTTTTGTCTGTACTTGATCAATTTGGAAACAATTATCACTTTGAAAATAATTGATTTAATTGAAACATGTTCGATACAACAAAATAAATGAAAAGTGTTTTTGTTGATAGCTATACCTTCTACAGGATGCGTCAACATAACTTGCTTTTTTCAAAACGCAATAACACCCTTTTTATGAAGAAGATATTATTTATTATTTTTGATGTGAAACATGTACTAGCTCGCTTGGATGGGACTTAAAACGTACTGATGGCAAGTAGCGTCATCCCGTTTCGTCGGCTATTTCCGACGAGGCGCGATTGTGACCGCCCCCTCTCTACATTTATAATGTGCATGCAGCGTCTCTGCTACACTACACACTCGCTACTTTACGTGCGTGTTGGTGTGTCAGCGTGGTTTCATTATTTGGGGTACATTTTTGGGGGCATTTATAAGAAGATTTGGGGGATATTTAAATGGATACTTGAGTGTCTTTTTGGGGGACGTTTTGAGGAAATTGGGAGGATATTTGGGGAGATATTTAAAGAGATATTTGGTGGTCTTTTTGAGTAACGTTTTGGTGAAATTCGGGTGCACATTTTTGAGGACGTTTTGGGGCACATTTGAAGAGAAAATTGGGCTAACGTTTGAGGGGCTATTTAAAAGTACATTTTGTGCGTATTTTTGGGGGACGTTTCTGGGGTTTTTTTGGGGAAAGGTTTGGGGGTCTTTTTGCGTAAAGTTTTGGTGAAATTCGGGCGCAAATTTTGGAGGACGTTTTGGTGCAAATTTAGAGGGACATTTGGGGGGTATTTGAAGCGAAATTTTGGGGACTTTTTTTTGCGAATATTTGGGGCGACATTTTTAGCGACGTTTGCGGGGACATTTGGGCGTCTATGGGGGCAACATTTTGGGGGAAATTTGGGGTGTCATTTTAAGAGACATTTGAGGTAACATTTGCAGGGACACTTGGGGGACATTGGGGTAGAGAAGGGGTCATGGATGAAAAGAGCCATAGGGGAAGGGGGCATAGTAGGAAGTCGACAGGGGGAAAGATTGGAAAGGAGAAGGAACAGAAACAGATTGATGTAAAATGTTTATATTCATAACTTTTTACTTTGACTTTATTTCTTGATGCAGTGAACAAGTTTCAAAAGTTATTTTTATAATACTATATGTTCAATATCTGGCGTTATGAATTTCACAGTTTTGAAAATCAGATCAGGTATTGTCCATACACTGAAGAAGCTAATTTCTGGCGTTAATCATGAGACTTACCAGCATATAAGCGGGTATGTTGGCAATTTGTTCCCGGATGTTGGCCTTTGTGTCGTATAGCATTTTTGGGCGGTTGACATAAACGCGGAATTTCAAAAGAAAAACCCACAAAAGAAAAATTGCACGGAGCAAAATCGGTGAAGCGGGCTGTCCACTCCAAATCGGACCTTATTGAGATGAGTCGCTCCGGGAAGTGTTCCCTCAAAACAGCCATCGACGCTCTTGAAGTGTGAGCCGTTTATCCATCCTGTTGGTACCAAATGTCTCCTAGTCAAGACGTGGAAATAAAAATTCCTCCAACATGTTCACATACCGGTCTGAAATCACTGGCACTATGACCTTCTTTAAAAAACCACCAAACTTATTTCCGGTCCGGGGTAGGGCCCTATGGGACTACATTGAAAAGATAACGAAAGGCGAGATGGGTTGCGATCAAAGAACACATCCCATCGAAAAGTAGGCCTCGACGGCAAACGTACGCTTTTCACTGTTCCAACGCATGATGCCGACTGACCTGGAAGGAAATAAAACTTTCGAACCACTCCTGTCGATTGGTATCTACGCCACGATACGATACATACAGGAGCACAATTCAAAAAAAAAAAGAAAAATTGAAGTTATGCTGCCGCACCCTGTATAATTAAAATTTGGAAAAGAGAAATTTGAAGTTACAATATTTGACAACATAGATAAAAGAACATATTGCGAATTATTGGAATTGTTAAAACTGGATAATACTTATTATAAGTAATTCGCACCAAGTTCTTTTCATTTTTATATGAAGTTCAAGTTTTTTGTTGAACCCTTAAGCATTTTTGATATTTTATACCATTATTTTTTTCTAATTTATCTATTTTCTGTTTTTGTTTTTCGGCATCTTTCTCCTTTTTGTGATTGGAAATTTATCATCATCCGTATCCGAATTATCACAAATCGACTATCTATATCAATTATTTAACATAACTATTTAACTGAACATTTTAGCACAAACAATGAAGATAGTTTTTAAATGAGAAATAAAAGTCACGGCAATTATAACAAAAATTTTGAAAAACTGAATTTGTTTTTTTTTTTTTTTTTGGGAATAATATGTGTGGGAGTTGTGATATTAAAAGTTACTCTTGTAGCAGCGCGTTGCCTAGAGAGCCTTTACTGTGTGTTTATTTTGTCTATGTCTTAAGGGAGAATGGGGGATGGTTGCGAATGGGCGGACATATATATATCTCGACCCGTCTTGCGCTTCAACTCTGGTAGTAATACTGCCGGTCCCTAAATATATATATATATATATATATATATATATATATATATATATATATATATATATATATATATATATATATATATATATATATATATATATATATATATATATATATATATATATATATATATATATATATACTTTGTCGGATTAGAGCATTACAAACTCAGTAATAAAATAATAATACTATTCACACTCTTTGTGTGAAGGGTATAAAAATATAAAAACCGAAATCGAGAAATGCAAAGAAGCCACAAAGTCAGCGTACGTGAAAGCGGAAGTAATACATAAATAAGCAAACACCAGCTGAGGAACATGGCGCAGGCAGGCAGGCATGAAGGTAAGTAACCAAACAAGGTAACAAAGTGACGACCGAAAGCTGAAAGGCAGTGAAGCGCAGCGGCAGCACTTACACAAGCTAAACTAAAAGTAATTCTGCTAAAACGCTTTTTCACAATTCAAACAACAACAATAACAACAACATCATCAAATGCTGTCGGGTAATAGCAAGGAGAGCGTATGTAAGCAGGACCAAAACAAAGTCGACAAATCGAAAAATCGAATGAAGTCAAATCAAACACTTTGAAAATAATTTCAAAACAATTTTGTTTTTATATTTTATATCAACAACAACAATATATAGCATAGGAAAGTGTTAGAGCTCTACTTGAGTATAAAATCAAATACAGAAAATCCCTCTGACGAAGTAAAAACCAAATGACAAAAGCCTAACTGCAAATGCAAAGCCTAGCTGATATCAATTTTGTGACTAGCGATTTAATACTATGGTGAATATTTGATGCTTTCGTTTCATTTTTAAAGTTGTTAACTCAAACTAGAAAAAACGCTAACTTTGGTTAAACCGAAGCTTTAATACCGTGCACATGAAATTTGAAATCATATTGTAAATCATAAATGTCGGGTGGGTTTGCTTAGAGGAAATAGACGTCCATTTGGTGCATTAGCATATGTGTGTGAAGCGGCCAACCATAAGAAGCCGCGAATTTCTAGCTGATATTGACTTTATTGAAGAAGTTTTGCATACAAATGCATAAAAGTAAGCAGCGGATTTAGATGGTGCTACCCCAAAAAAATGGAAGGGACACGCCCATTTTTATATGTATATGAAGCGTTTGTCCTCTAAAATCCACCAAATCAAATTTTGAGCTAATATTGATCAAAATGAAGAATTCTTTTCATAAAAAATACCAAGTTGCAGGTTTGTATGTGGGCTACCCCAAAAAGAGGCACGGCACGCCCATTAGTCTATATATTTGAAGGCTGTCTCTTAAAAAGTACCTTATTGAATTTAAATCTAATATTGACTTTAATAAATAAGTTTTCATACAAAAAATCAAAAATGCTCTCTAGGTTTGTATGGGGGCTATCCCAAACAATGGGCGTTTACACCCATTAATGCGTATATCAAGCATCCGTCGCCTAAAAGTTACAATATCAATTTTAATACTCTATTTAACTGCAATAAAGAGTAGTGTATTTGCAAAATTTCAACTGAATAGCATATAAATTGGTCCCCAAAAAATGCGCAACAACATACCAACCGATAGACGACTCGTCTCGTCGAGCTGATCAAGAAAATATATACTTTATGTGGTCTACGATGCTTTCTTTAATGTGTTAAAAACTTTCTGATGAACTGATAACAGCGTTGCCAACACAACAACTCTGCGTAGCACAAAACTCGTCTGTACACTAAAAACTGTTTTCTATGGAATCTCGGAGATTTCTGTGACACATATGGAATTTTTTAGAGAAATTCAAATCACCAGACGGATTTTTGTCTATAGATTTCTGTGACACCTTCGTATGTGTGAATGGTATAAAAAGTGTTCAACCTACAAGTCCAGCGTGTGTTCAACCTACAGTTTTCCTGACATTTCGCAATGTTATGAAAATGCGGCATGCTACGATATGTTAAGTGATTATGAAAATGCAGCAGGAATAGTGTACGTTACATAAACAAGTTTTTTAGTTGCTGCTTATGATATTGACGTAATTTAAAATCATCTTCAACTGCTCTCTTGGCAATAAATTTCTCACAGGCGGCGATTACATTGCTAAACATGCGGTTCGAGACTTACTACAACTAGAGGAAGAGAGCTCTATTATGTTCTACAACGGGTGAGCCCACTTATTGGCCTTCATACGTACTTAAATCACCAGATTGTATTGACTTTTGTATTACTAAAGGAATTGCGAGAAACCAATTAGAAATGAGAGAAATCAATGCTGGATTTATCCTCAGACCATTCGCCTATACTTATAAGTCTATTTGGTTCAATATACAAAAGTGAGAAATATCCAACACTGCACACAAAGAACACAAATTGGGGAGTATTCAGAGGCATCATTCAAGATACGCTAGTCTTGAACGTTCCATTAAAAAAGGAAATTATTTCCGAAAAACGAAAACTAAGAAACAAAAAATGGAAATTAACACGACACCCTGACGACAAAATATGTCTGAACCGCGCTATTATGAAAGTCAAGGAGTTGCTCCAAAAAAATGAAATGTTCACTGCCAGTCACTCAGAGTATTCAAAAACTAACAGCGACCAAAGCAACAGATCACTCTCTCAGGAAAGCTACTCAAAAGGTAAACCAACCCATTGTAAGAGTTCACCAATTTAAGATGGCTAACGGCCAGTGGGCAAAGACGGACAAGAGCAAGGCTTCTACGTTTGCCATGCATCTTTCTAAAGTCTTCAAACCACTCGAAAGGCATGCAATACATGAAGTAGACGTCAGAATCTCGCAGTTCTTAAACGCCCCTGGACATCTTCCAATTTCACGATTCACAGAATCACAAGTAAAAAATGTTTGTCATAAACTTTCAGCAAAGAAAGGTACTACAGGAGCTATCGGAAATTGGATTCAAGTACATGATCCATTTGTTCAACAGCATCTCAAGAACTGAATACTTTCCTCTTCAGTGGAAGGTGTCTGTTATCACTGTTATCCCTAAGGCAGGCAAACCGCTAGACGGAGTTACCTCTTATAGGCCTATTAGTCTTCTACCTGTAATAAGTAAGGTTTTTGAATAGTTACTATTGACTAAATTAAAGCCAATTATCAGTCAAAAAAACTGATTCCCGACCATCAGTTCGGATTCAGAGAAAAACAAGCTACAACTGAACAAAGTCATCGAGTTTTTCGGACTATACGAACCGCGATGGAAAATCGAGAATATTGTACATCGGCATTCTTAGACATCACACAAACTTTCGACAAGGTCTGGCACGACGGGCTTCTTTATAAACTTAAGAAGTGGCTCACATATACGTACTATGAATTAATAAAATCGTATGTATGCCACCGCCACTTTGTTATAAAATTCAACGCATAATTTTCAAAGTGGCATGCAATCCACTAGAGCGTTCCACAAGGAACTGTTCTTCATTCCGTATTGTATACAGTCTATACGACGGATATATTCCAGCAGATACCTCCATTCCAACATTTGCTGACGATACAGTCCAATCCAAGGATGGCATCAAAGTGACTGCAAAAAGAAATAGACAAAGTTTTTTCGTGGCTTCAAAAGTGGAGACTAAATGTTAACCCTGTCAAATCAGTACAAGTAACATTTACTCTAAGTCGGGGCGAATGCTCACCTGTCATGCTTAATAATATGCAATTACCACAAGAGCAATGTGCCAAATATTTAGGTCTACACCTGGATAGACGCTTAACTTGTCTGAAACATTTATTCTCCAAGCGTAAACAACTTGGACTGAAGTTAACAAAATTATACTGGTTACTGGGACCTAATTCCCAGCTTTCGTTGCAGAACAAACTTTTAATATATTCAAAAATTCTGAAACCAGTTTTGACATTCGGAATTCAACTGTGGGGTTCAGCAGCGCAGTCAAATGTTTCTATTATTCATCGATTTCAAAACAAAGTTTTGCGCTTTATCACAAGTACACCATGGTATGTCTCAAACGATAGACAACACCACGATTTAAGGGCACTAACTGTGAACCAAGAAATACAGCGTCACAACCAAAGATACCACAAACGTTTGGAAAACTATCCGAACTGTCTGGCGAAAGCTCTAAAAGACCCATCACAAGGAACTCGGAGGTTGACCAGGTTCAGGCAAACTATACTTACAGTTACAACACAAACAAAGATAAAACAACATAATTTATTAATTTCGTAAAGAGGTGCTGTATTGCTAGCTTCCTCTCCAAGATTTCTATTGTGCTAATTTTTTAAATTAATTATATAAAAAAAAATTTAAATATCGGAAAAATAGATGCAAATAAAATGGAGAAAAAAAACTGCTCTTTTGGATACAAATTCATATTTTTGTTGAAGCGTTAGATATGCTGAGGTTACTGGCCCATTGGAGTAGTGTATAACACTAAATTGACTAAATTCAATCAGAGCAAGCCAAGCAATTAAGGCTTTCTTCAGCTACAGCAGAAAAGTTGGAAGGTGTTTCACTTAAACCATTTGTTTTATTTTGTCCAACATCAATCGAACAGTTAGCATCCTCTGGTTCACTGAGTTCAATATCATCAGTAATGCGTTTATTGTTTTCAATCAGATCATGGCATTTTAAATAGTTCTCGATCACATTGAACCTTATTGGCTCGCAACAGTGACCTGCGGTAAGCTTCATATAGCTCTTAAAGACTATGGGACTTAGTCCATAGATGACGGCTTGTATCATCGATGAGCTCCATACGTTTGCAATGATCTATGAAGCAGCAAGTGTGAATGAGAGATTTAACTTAAGGACTACAGCCATACTTACATTTCCAATCACCTGCATGAAGCTGCGTTGATTGATATAATGTGCACACACATAAATACGTAAAAGTTACTTTATATCCCACCTCTTTGTCTTTTTAACAATGCTTTGGCACATTCCTCTGTTCTGGAATTGACGAGATATTTGTTACCAAACACGATCAATTTTAATAAGATATCGACACTGTGCTGCTCCAGTTTCTCGCTATCATAACTGTAGATAAACAGTCGGAAGTGCTCAAAGACATCTTTGTCAACATCATGGAGGACCACCTCGCCGGAAGCAGCTTCCTGATAGTCACCATACAGCATGCGCTCAAACACCTTAGACGCACAGCTAAAGATCAATTTGTGGCCCCATCTTCGTTCTCAACTATGAACTGGCAATCGGCGTGCTCCGCCGATGTGGCGAGGTTTTCGAATGCAGGACGCAGCCTTTGAGTTATGTGACAGCGAGTAAATATTTTTTCAATGGTTTTTGGAAATTACTTTTTTTTTTTTTTCATTTTACTTACCACTGATCCATTTTAACTGCCGAAATTTTTTACTTCTTTATATCGTGCGAATTAGTAAGAGAATAGATGTGAAGTCTGATTGTGACAGCAGCTTTGACGTCAATTTCAAAAACTAATAATTCGAGATTATTTTTGAAAATTTAATAAATACAAAACAAAAAAAGTAGCTAATAGAGGTAGATGACGATGAGCATGACGCCCTCTAACGGCCAGTGAATGGTGTTGCATTTGGTCTTTAGAGGGCACAATCTGTTCGTTACACCATTAAATCGGATATAGAAGCCGTTTATCGCTACCAGATCTTTTGATGAAACAAGTTGAGTGATATTCGAATCAACTAATGCGGCTTCTAATTGCGAACTCAACTAAAGTTGTCCATCAAACTAGTAGGGACGACACTGGTATGTTAAACATAGTTAGTTTTCATAACAATAAGACAGAAGATATCGTCGACATAAAAGTTTCAGTTGAAATATAATCTACAAATTTAATTAAAGAAATTTTTACGACTGCATGTGTAAAACATATGTTTTTGGTATATCGAAAGGTATAAATAAAATAAATAAATTAAATGTCCTTACAAGTAAAACGTGTGCAGAAAAATAAATATAGATAATGACTACTCGCATTCTATAAAACTAAGATCTCTTTTTCTTTTTTAACAAACGCGGACTTTGCATCTAAAAATAATTTCTTCCGTTTATTTTATCAAAAGCGTCAAACTGTTTATGAATTTTACTAAAATGTCTGGAAATGGAAATTGTGATTGTGTTGGGCAGCTGAGGGTCAGTTCCAAGTTTCAAATTTCTGCGTACAATCTTAATTTGAACTCGGAATACGTTCGTCATGTCCAGACTTAGATTAAAAAATGCATAACTTTCAAAAGAAACATCATACGATGACATACGATAGATCATTTTGAAGGGAATGAATGGTATTATATAATATTTATGTAAAATGTAAAAACAATTTTGCTCAATTTTGAAAAATATAAATTTTTCATGTACATAACCACAAATTTCTCAAAATCCTGACGGAAGGGGACAATTTTGAGAACAGATTCAGATTCAGAAAATATCGCAGATGCCAAAACTAGATTCTTGCAGGTCTATGAATGGCTTACATGTGCATGGCATGTCAAATTTTGTACATAGTTTTTACTATGGCTCTCTTTATCTCCGGTATTACTTGTTATGACATGCACTTAGCGAAGACTTCTTTAACATTTTTTTGCGGACGAAGTTTCGCACAACCTGATGCGATTTGTGAGTCGGAAGAACAATGACAAAAAAAACTAATGAATTCAACGCTACCCACTACGTGTGTACCTGGCATGTCCCGTAGCTTCATTTCATTTTATGTGGATTCGTTTGGATAGTGGGTAGGCTGCACAAATCGGTATCGATCGCTTCCATAAAGAAATAAAGAAAAAAATTGTTGTACACACCATACAAAAAGAAGGTACGCTCTTGATGCAACTTGCATCCTTTCGAGAGCGAGAAACAAATCAAACTATACACCTAGATCACGATCAGCCTCAACCTCTAACACTTACTGCTGCACACGTTACTTCTTTGGCGGCTCTCTACCCTCCCAACCATGATTCTTTTAGATATTGTCAAGAATCCCTTCAAAATGGTTGATGACAATTAAATTTCAGACCAAACTAAAATCTCTAGCATCTCATTTTATAATTCATAACAATTTAATACAGATAACCAAAAAAAATTATTCGATCTAATAAATTTCATTCAAAACCTCTTAAACTTCTCTACATCTTTTCGTTTCTCTTACTTTATATATGTCCTACTAATTCCTAACTATGTGCGAATATACTTATAAAAAAACTTTGAAAAGCGAATATAAATTATGAATGTACAAAAAAATAAATGGGTGCTGTGCCCAGATACCAAAACATTTAGGTTAAAAAAATCAATGATGGTTGAATCAACATACCGTTTAAATATTATCCAACTTACAAATGTTTCAGCATTCTCGTAGAAGGCCTTCTCCAAGATGTGTAGATTTTTGCTATATAAAGAAGATAAAAATTTAGATTCGCTTCGCTCTTTGCTACCTAAAATCGCACTCTCTTAATTTAAATTAATTTTAATGCTTAATTTTAAGATAACTGTATTACAATTTTGAATTAATAAGAAAACTCTTAACAACATAAATCTTGAATTTAGCACTAGAGCTAGCGAACAGCATTAGAATCGAATTTACAAAAAAAATTAGTAATTATAGTTGTTATAGATTCCATTTGCAGATCATCATACTATAGAGACAAGGGGGGTATTCGACGCCCTTCTTACAACCGCATGCTTCCAAAAAGAAAATTTATTCCCTTCCAGCCCATGCACTCCTACTGTATATATATATACCGGTTTCAAGACACGCCGTTACTTTTTATAACCTCAATGAAATATAAGGTGATTTCAAGGTTACAACGAAAATTTTCCATTTTACGCCTCCATCTGCGAATTTGCAAATATCCCGCACATCACTCACAATTATTTTTTTTTTTTTTTTTTAAATCTTCATGTAATGCTTACCCCACCACTGCTTGTGCAGCCACATGTGCAGCGTGAGAAAGAGGCTCAACAAAGAAAATTATTTAACAATTGCGTTTTTAATTTATAACTGCATACATATATACGTATACATACGCATACAAACGAGCTTCAATACACTTGTATATATCTATGTGTGTCGATAGTTGACTTTGAACTTGATTTTTGTATGTTTGTACGGCGATAAAAGGTGACTTATTTTACAGAATCGTGTGCGTGGCCGGCTTTGATGCTACTAAATATTAATACAAATGTATACATCTTAAAACCGCACAACTTTACTCATCGAGAAGAGCGCACTAAAAATGCCATGAGAAGTTGTTATGATGTGCTTTCCACCACCCAATACCCGATTTAAACTTTACACCGATGGTAGTATGTTCACAACCTCAGCTTTAGCTTCTCAATGTTTGTCCTCAACTTTGCACCTTGTGGATAATCGATCATCAGCTCGTGCTAGTGCTTCGATTCTCATTACGGCTTTATAGTTAGACGATCATCTGTTCAATTAGATTTTCCCTTAGAAATTAGTATGTCCTATAAACTGTATTCCCTTATGCTTCTAAAACACTTTACAGTTTCATGAGCACTACTGATCTCAAACGCACTTCCGCTTTTTACAAAAAAAAAATTCCCTTTCTACTACTACTATATTCGACTTCAGGTAACACAGTACATACTTACTCAATTTAAATCATTTTATAAAACTGTAAGCAATTCCTAATCAAACAAAAAGAACAGTCCATTCAAATCTCAAACGGTTCAAAAGTTACAGAATTTTGTGCAACGTAAAACGACGTTTTTGAACCACTGTGCAATGCAGTAACGCACGCCGGATACGCTAGTAAGGAATAACTGCTATTGAAAGAAGAAGCAACACGCTGAGTGAGACAGAGCAAAGCGCGGCATCAATAAACAAAAACAACAACAACTGCAACAACAAAGTTGCCTCAAGAGCCACTGTAACTGCGACTGTGGCAACTGTTGCGGCGGCAAGTGTCGCATTCAAGTGGCGAGGTGCACTTGACTCAAGTGGCAAATGCAAAAGCAAAAGAAAACAAAAAACAAAAAAAAAAACAGAAAAGTTGGCAACTTAGCAAACTAGGCGATCGCGCGACCGACAAAGATGGCGAAAGGTGTAGTGCACACACACAAACACAAACACAAACACACACACACACACTCACACATTTACGTACGTTCGTACGTAGCAAAAGGATGCCAAAGCACAAACAAATATTAAGCCACACACACACACACACAGCAATATCATTTTGCCTGCTTCAATTGAATACTGTGGCAACGATTCGCGTACTCCACATCATACTCAAGATTGTTCTTATTGCCGCTGCCGTTGTCGTTGTCGTTCACTTGGCAAAACCGAGTTAAAGTTAACTTAAGCAGCTGCCAAGTGGCTTGAAAGCACTTGAGCACATCCTTAAGCAGCATATCAACTCGACGCGTTCAAAGAAGCAACGGTTACAACAAAAACAACTGCAGGAGTTCAAGTTTGCGGCGTTCGACGAGAATTGAAAACTGAGCGACAAACTCATAAGGCAAATGTATCTACATACGTACTATCTACAAGTGTGTAGATACATATACATATACATATATATACATGTATATGTGTGTATAATTTATAAGAAAGCTGTAAACGTGTTGCGACAGCAAAGCAAATCAAAGCCAACAACTACAACAACAACCACAACAACAACCACAACAACAACAAATACTACAAATGCGATGGCGTTGGCGTTGGCGATGACGCCGTTTATACAGGACACCAGCATCGAAGGAACGTGTTGGCGTTTTATTAGTTACGTGCTGTATCTCGCTAGCTAACATTGATGTTGGTGTTAATATTCGTACTGTTGCTATTGTTGTTGTTTTTGTTGTTGTTGTTGTTGTTGTCAACGCCGATACCGTGGCTCTCGGTCGCCGTACATGTTTACAGATATATATCTTTTCTATGGCATGTTTGCCAAACCAATGGCATAGCTCGCTCGCTCGCTCGCTCGAACATTGGGAAGCATGAAACAACTTTACCGTGCTATATTCTTATATCCTTGCCAACATGAGCATCATATTCGTTGCTGCTGTCACATAAAAAAGTGCAGCGTATGCTTTTAGACAAAACAAAACAAAAAAAAAAAAAAAATAAAAACAATGAAATGGACAGCGGTTGCTGTTTTTTGTTTTTTTTTTTGTTTCGTCCTTGCTACCGCATTGCTTGCTCATAGCTTATGCGAGTACATGCGTTTGTTTGCATGTGTGTGTTGGCGTCTATTTAAATAGTCTACGCGTTCAGAGTGTGGCTACGAGCCGAGGGGAAAGTAACGGCCAGACCCTTATTTTTTCTTTCTTTTTTTGTCTAATAACGCGTCTAGCATCTATGACAATCGGTAAATAGGTCGATTTAAAAATATACACGCATATTTGTGCCAAAATTTTGGCATAACTTATTAAAGTAAATTTAATTTTCTATTATATAAAAAAGGGTTCATCAATGGGAACATAACATTTTCATATATTTTAATGCTAACGCATCCTTACATGTGTTGTATTACGATGTTGCATAGTTTGTATAATAAATAAACGTTACGGTGAATGTAGGTCGACAATTGATAAAGTCCTGCTTGGTAAGATTTTCTGTAGGCTAGTCTTGAAAGACGGGGTAGGTACTTGACCAAACAATTATCTATACCACTGGATATCGCAACAAAAAAATTAATTTATACCTGCCAAGACTTACACATAAATATAAAATACATAAGTATTATAGAAAGCAGACAGACGACAAGATATATAGTGATGATAGGGTCAGGTGTTATGACCTTTATGCGCTCATTTTTCCACACGAAATGATCAGTATGTATGATCACGCCATTGCACAGTGGTTGCTCCCATAGGCCAAAAATCAAAAAAAAAAAAAAAAACAAACCCAAAATATTAAGGTAAAAAGTAACCAATTTGTGCCTTAAATGTCCAAACTTCTAAATGCCAAACCGGATTTTTCTGGAAATTTAACTACTACTTTCTAAAAATATCATCAATAAACTGCGAGCACGTGTTCAGTTGCAAAGCGCATTATGTTTTGTGCTGAAAAGGAGACGCGCACTTCTAAGCTGTCAGAAATTTTCGGTTCCGCTGCAACGGTTCCATATGGAACCATTTATATGCTTTTGCACGTTATTAAAAAAAATTTCAACTTTGAGATTTTTATATTATGCTAAATGTTTATTTGACAGAAAATGAATCGAGCTAAACACAACATTCGGCCGTAACAGTTATTTTTACCGTTATAGAAGCGCGCAAAAAGTGAACAAAATACAAGAAAAAACGTTAACTTCGGTTGAACCAAAACTTAATACCATTCACACAAACTTTAAATAGTATTGTAATACATAAAAGTGGGGGTTTAAATAGGGGTGGTACACGCTCACTAGTAGATGTGTATGAAGCGATGTAGTAGAAGTGTAAGAGGCCGTCATATCGATAATCAAGTTGATATTGACGTTTTCCATACAAATGCATAAAATTGAACTGTGGGTTTATATGGGACTACCTCAAAAAGTGGGCGGGACACGCCCCTATGTATATGTATATGAAGCGGTTGTCCATTAAAATCCACAAAATCAAATTGCAAGCTAATATTGGTCTAAATGAAGGATTTTTTCACAAAATAGCACGGTGGATTTGTATGGGGGCTACCTCAAAAAGTGGGCGGGCCACGCCAGTTGTCTATGTATGTTTTGCGGCTGTCTCTTAAAAGGCAACATATCGCATTTCAACCTAATATTGATTTTAATAAAGAAGTTTTTCTTACAAAAACACAAAAGTGGGAAGAATGTTTGTATGGGGGCTACCCCAAGTAGTGGGCGTGGCAGGTCAATCTTGATACTCTATTAAACTACTATAAAAAGAAGTATATGTGCAAAATTTCAACTGGACGAATGGACGGACATGGCTAGATCGATTCGTCTCGTCGAGCTGATCAAGAATATATATACTTTATGGGGTCTAAGATACCTTCATTAATGCGTTACAAACTTTCAGACAAACTGATAATTCCATTTCACACTATGTGTGAATGGTATAAAAAAAGTTACAAAAAAATTGAAAAAATGTGTTCTCGTCTGAAGTAAGTGCAATATTACATATATTCTTCAAATTATTTTTGAAAAAACTTGTATACATTATGAAAGCGGATGAAACGAGCTAAAAACTGGCGTTTATTCCATTTTAAAAAAAAATGTGTTTTTTCGTTATTTTTCGTTGGTGAAAGTTATCGCCATGCTTCGGTCAATGGAGTTCGCTGTGTTGGCATATTGAAAGACTATTTGTAGCCAGAATTGAGCCAGAAGCTCGACAAAAGTAATATATGTATGGTTCCAACAAGATGATCTATTGAAGGGGAAGTTCGATAACCCTGTAATCTCTCGAGAAATTCTCCGTTTGAATGGTCACCATGCTCATGCGATTTAATGCCGTTGGAGTACTTTTCTTTAAGGTTGCGTTAAGTCATTGGTTTATGCCAACAGTTCACTACCAATACCGAAATTGCCAACGTTCCGGCCGATATTTTTGAAGGAGAAGTCGAAAATTGGCTACAAAGAATCAATCGCTGCAAACGTACTCACGGTGGTCATATGAACGAGATCAATTTTCATACTTAAATGTACCATGTATGTATACTGCAGCTAGAATAAATTTCAAAACAATATCTCAATTATTCTGTATTTTATTTTTATGTCCTTATTGCAAAACCCTTTATGTATGTTTTTGTTCCGCAACAAAAGACTAGACGATATTCGTCCACTCGTATTTCCGTCCACGCTGACTTCTCAAACACTATACAAAAAGAAGCCACTTTATTATTAACATCAGCGCTATGTTCCATCTAGTAATGATGGGTGACAGATAATACAGGGTGCAACAGAATAACTTCCATTTTTGCAATGCGTGCCATTCAGGCTGTTGGGAGCGTAGTTCTAAAGTTTTATTTCCATCTCCATGTAGTTGGCATCATGCGTTGGAACAGTGGAAAGCGTGAGTTTGCCGTCGAGGCCTACTTTTGTTGTTGCTGGTTTTTTTGTTCTTTTTTTTTTTAAGCCATGAAATACATTTTCACTAGGACATGCGCTACTGGGCTGATACCAATACCCGAGAATTGCATGAAAGCCTTGCATTCAACTAAAGTCACAGTATGGTGTGCATTTATCTGAGCTGGGTTCATTGACCCGTGATTGTTTTAACGTGAGGTCACTGTGAGGTTTATGTGAACATGTTGGAGGAGTTTTTTTTTTCACGATTTGATGAATTGGTCTTAGGAGACATTTGGTAGCAACAGAACGAAGCAACGGATCACAGTTCAACTGAATAAGGGGCGATTTGGAGTGGACAGCGGTAAGTTTGTATGGGGGCTCTTCTAAGATCGCACCCGTTGATACGTATATGTGAAGCATACATCCATAAGAAATTATCACATTTTGACATAAACAAAATATTTGTATGGGCGATGCCCAAAAAATTACACATATATATAGACCATCAATAATAATTACTAGACAAAATAGGAATGTTCTGGAGCAATTATTTTAATTTATCAATGATATTATAACTCTTCAACTGGCAAAGGATTTTCATTCATAGCATATTCAGATTTAGTAATACATATGTACGAGTATGCAGCGAATAGAGAAGCCAAGAAAACTCCAAAAAGAAAAGACTACAAAAAAAAAAAAAAAAATAAATAAATAAAAACACCGCGGCTGCTTGTGTGGCTTAGGTTTAAAACGCTTGACTCGTACAATCCAAAGTCCATATTCGCAAACACAGTCGCTGACCTTTGGTCGTATTATGCGAAAATCCTAGCCAAACTCTGTACATAAATTTAATTAAATTCAGTAGAAAGAGATGAAAGAAAGAAAGAGCAAGAAACAACGAAAAACTCCATAAAAAAAAATAAACCTAGAAATTGTGCTTTCTCTTTTACAAAAAAAAAAAAAAAAAACAGGATAAAAAATAAAGGAAAAAAGGACAACCAAAAAAATATTGCAGCAAACACTGAAATGCATTAAAAATTCAACGAATGCAGCAGCAAAGAAGTGGCGGAAAGGCGCAGTAAAGAATGCGGAAGTGGCAAAGCCAAAGAAGAGACAGATGGAGAGAAGCATTGCAGAAGGCGTTTGCCAACAACTACAATCGCATGAACCGGAAATGCACAACCTAACGGATAATGGCGGCACGGCGAGTATGAACTGAACACATACACACACGCAGATACATACACACACACACATACGCATAAAAAACAGATGGAGTGAGAGAGAGGAGTGAGTGGAAGATAGTAAATACATGGACATGCCTACGATACATGTACTGCATACATACGAGAGCGCAGTGATAAATAATCGTCCTTGTCAATAAATGGTAAAATCAAAATCAAATTTATATACAAGTACGCACTAGCTGGTACCCGGCGCGTTTCTGCCTCTTCTTCCCTCTGCCACTCCTTCCATCTTCCCATCTTCCTATGCCACCTTTCACCCCATCGCCTACCACCCTTTACCCTGCACTCATTACCCAGCCCCTTCCCATACCTCCCACTCGTCTTGCCCTCTTCGATGCCATTAACATGTATACAACATTTCATCCCTCTATCTTAAGTGGTACCCTGCGCGTTGTTGGGAAATGAGAGGTAGGGTAAGGGGCATTGGGAAGGGTGGATAGAGGTAGGTGAGGTAGGGTGAAACCTCACCTACCTCTATCCATCCTTCCCAATGCCCGTTACCCTACCTCTCATTTGCCTACCCTTCTTCTCCCTTGTCCCTTTCCCTACCACTCCTTCCCTTACCTCCCATTCCCCATTCCCCCTTACCCTATATCCCTGGCCCTATTCCCCCTTCCACCACTTTCTCTTCCGGCTCTTTCCTTTCCACCTCATCCCCAAAACTCCCCTTCCCTCTTCGATCCCATATACAACATTTCATCCCTATCTTAAATTGTTTGGGCCAGGAACACTCGCGGGCATTCACAATGGATCAAATTGCGAATCTAAACCATTCTCCCATAAACACACACACACACACACACACACACACACACCGATTTTCATCAAAATTGGCCCAGCCGTTTAGAAGGAGTTCTGTCACGTACACACGTACAGAAGAATTTTATATATAAAGATGTAGTTATTATTTTATTATTTACTAGCGGATACCCACCGTGACTTATACTACGCTCAGATTCGAACTTATTCTAGACGTGTTGACGTGGCATTTGTTTGATGTTGACCGGCACAATTGTCACAAGAGGTTTTCACATTACAGCTTTTAGAGCCGTGGCCGAATAGTTGACAAATTTAGCATTGGGTTACTTTATTCAATGATTTAGTGGTATACTCCCATCTCAGTTGCTGCAATGTAATAGTTCTATTTTCGAAGTATACCACGAACAATATAATTCTCACAAAGCTCTCTGTTTCAGGTCTCTCAATTTCTTTCGGTTCCTTTAGTTTCAGTTGGAAGTATAGAGAAAAAAATATTATCTGTCTCTTTCGTGATTTAAAGGGCGAATCACATTGTAGAGTATGTCGATCGCGCAGCTCGATGTTAGGCTTGAAACTTTTGGGCCACACTTGCAAACATGTTGGCGAGCATTAGTTGAGTGTGTTTTTGATAGTATTTTGGTTAAAATTTTAAAAGAAGAGGATTCAAATAAATATTTATGAGAAAAAAGTGTAAGTAGTAACTAGTAAATAATTTTGTGTGTATTTAAGAGTTTTTTTTTATCGATTTTTATGAAAAAAATAAATAAATATAATTATAAAATAATTTATTGTTCAACAGTTTTTTTTGTTTATAATACGCAAATGTAAGTAAAATACATACAAATGCCAATTGCTGACTTAATCGGCATTGATTTTCTTCGGAAAAGAGAATTGAAGGAGGTGAAATTTTCAATGGAAGCTTCTTAGAAGTGTCTCCGATCTTTGTCATGTTCAGACACCACGTAAAACATAATTCAAAACATTTCCAATATCAAATTCAATCCTGTTCTTCAGCTAGGAATTTACTATTTCAAACGTCGGCTTGACAACTTACAGCACTCATAGTTATGACTCAGAACTGATCAATTAAAACCTAAATAAATATTTAGTTTGCTTTAATTTAAAGCGTAAAATAATGAACTATTAAATACAAAAACGTTAACTACGGTTCAACCGAAGCTTAAATAGAATAGCATTCATACGAAATTTCTCCAGTTGCTCCCCCTTCTTGGATCCACTAATAATTCAGGTAACCATTCAGTGAAAACAGGATAATCATTTGACCTTATATTTTGAGTCATTTTATGCATTTGAATATGAGACCATAAGAGCGACCGTTTATATAACGAATTTAATCGCGGACTTCTTTCGCCCAAGAATGAATTTCGAGAAGGTCATCCAAACACGGTTCGTCAGTTGACATACTATGAGATTGAGGCATACTTGGCCATTAGAGGGACGAGCAAACTTTCGCTATTACATAAACATTTGACAGTCAAGAAGAAGCGCCTAAAAAAAAAAAACGCGTATCGATAGGAGCAAAGATATTATATCATATTAGCTATGATATCATAACAGATGAACCATGGATCTCTGTATTGTACTCAACTATTTGTTTTCCAGAAGTTTACGGAGAGTTGAGAAAAATCAACTGCCGAAATGATAATGCGAGTACTCAATTAATGAAACGTTCTAGATATATATAACTGAAGTGTCGCCAATTGACACTTCAGCTATCGAGGAGAAGTAAATAAAGTTTTGACCGAAATACTTGTATTTCGTTTCAAGTGTCACCAGTTTCTTATCACACCACTCTCGTACTACAGCAGCAGCAGCAGCAGCAGCAGCAACAACAACAACAACAACCACTGCTCTTGATGCTAGCTGCTGTAACTAAAGTTGCAACAATGGCTCGTATGTGTGTGTCTGGCTGTGTGTGTGTATGTGAGTGTGCCACATAAACTCGAAATAACGCTAAATGTCATGGTTATGTTTACATGCGGTGAAATTAAACGGAAGTGGCTGTTAAAGTTCGCCGCGACTGTAGTAACAACATCAACAGCAACAACAACAGCAACAGCAACAACAACGGCGACAACGAGAACAACATGAACCAACAATGAGAACGATTTCGTTGTTGCCACTGAATGCGACAAAACCGAAATAAAAAGCAACAAAAAAACAAGCAAAAAAACACAAAAGCAGAATTCCTTTAGAAGAAGCATCAGCAGTTGTGGCAGCAACCGAATTGAAAAGTAGAACGTTGCAGTCGAATTAAACTTGGCCAATGAGCATTAAAACCGAATGCGTTTATCCTTCTCACTACTTTGCCCTTTATCTAACTCTCTAACTCTATGTTGCAGTAAAATTGCATCTTACACTCCGGCTTTGTTGGCAACTAAAGTTTGTTAATCTACACTTTTGAATAATAACGCATTTGAATTTGAATTTGGTCAACGTTTTTAAATTTCATGCAAATTTTATTTTATTGTTTAATTAAAGCAAAATTGGGACAATCACAATGCTCTAAAGTAATAACTGCGTATTAAAATTTTCTTAACAAATTTAGCAATACAGGGTGGCGCAAAAATGTTTAAACTTGTTGTAAATTATAGTTTTTTATAGTCTTCACACAGTGTATGAATAGTATTATATAATATACAGCAGTGTCTCAATTCTCAGAATGGTTTTGAAATGTAAAGCGAAAGCAATTCCCAACTTTTTCATAAAGGTGTTCTAAATTCAGAGTGAAACGACTGACATTTAATTTTTTTGCAAACCACTGTTCCAAATAATTCCAATATGTTTCGATATAACGATTAATCTTTGCTGGTACAGCTGTTTAGAGTTGTTTACTTTACTTTACTCGTTATTGTCATAGTTAGTAATTCTGTTCAGCAAAATCAAAGTTCAGACCACGATATTTTTATGCAGTTTCTAATGAAACTTTCAAACCATGAAAAATTGTATCAGTGGCGTAGCGTGCCTTGGAGAAAGCATGCTGTTATTACCTCCGGAAAACTGGATGCAAGAATTTTATCAGCAATAATTCCACGAGATCCTTAATCGAATGAATTTTTTGAATTTCAGATTTTACATAGGGAACATAAAAACCCTACTTTGCAAACTGCACCATTAGGAATGACAAACAATCAATGTGCTAGAAGTAGCTGTGAAAAACCTAATGCATTCTCGCGGAATACGTAGCAGAGTTTTAAAAGTTGCTGACGACGAGGAAAACCTTGATAACCTCGATATCGCAAATACAACTCTACAAAGCAACAGTATAGCATCTACAACAGAAATCGTAATATGGTCTATTTTACACAATGAACTAAAATTTAAAAAGGCTGGGTGATTTGATAAGTTCGCAGCTGAGTTATTGCAACAAGTCTCCATAAAAACTATAAAAAAAAAACACACACACACACACATTATAAATGCTTCATTACATCTACAGTATGTACCGTCCTCGTGGTAAATATCGGAAGTTAAAATGATTATAAAACCTGGGAAGAATCCGAATCTCGTAAGTTCATAAGTTCGGCAAATTTTTCTCTTTTGCCACTTCTCACAAAAGTTTTTGAAAAAAGTACTGGCAAACAGGATACAAGTATTTGTAAAAGAAACAAGAAAATACGTTAACTTCTGTCGTACCGAAGTTTTAATATTAGTCACACTAACAGGCATCTTTGATGGAGCCTACCCCAAAATGGGCGCCTTTATAATTATGCGAAGCGTCCGACCATATAAGGCCAAATGTCTAATTGATTTTGCATGAAATGATAGTGTTTTTCATGAAAAATCCAGAAAGTGGGTGATGGGTTTGCATGGGGATGCTTCTAAAATCACATCTGTTTCTCAATAGGTGAGGCATTCGTCCATAAGAAACCACTATATGAAATTTTATGTTGATATTTACTGTAATAAGAAAGTTTCTATGCAAAATTCAAAAATTGGGCAGTAAGTTTCTATGGAGGCTACCCCTAAAAGTGGGCGTGACACCCCCCTTGATATTGATGTGAAGCATCCTTCCTTAAGTAGCTGGTGGCTGCCAGTCCAGTATTTAAGGTGATTTGATACTGCAACGCAGTAAGAAAAAGAAGTAAATGTGCTTACTTACAACCAGATATCTTAAAAATTATTGCCCAAACAATGCGCAACAACATCCAGACAGACATCCAGACAGACGGACATGGCTAGCTCGACTTGTCTCGTCGAGCTGATCAAGAATATATGTATATACTTTATGGGGTCTACGATGCCTCCTTTAATGCGTTACAAACTTTTAGACAAACTGATAATATCATTTCACACTACTTATGTGTGAATGGTATAACAAGTTAAAAAAAAAACCAAGAATTTTTACTCCGTTCAAGAAAATGCGTGCTCAACATACTATAGATACAGCTATAGAACAATTCAAGCACGGAAATCCTGGATTTTTTTATGAGTTTTCTACTGCGCATTCGATTTTTCTAGCCTGCACCCATAGCGTAGAAAGGTATATTACATTTGTGAAAATGTATGTACGGAGGCATGATAGATCGCATAATGTAGAAATATTCTTGATCAGCATCAACAATTTAGTAGCCATAGGCGTGTTCCTAGGAGACTATAAGTTTGGAAATATAAACTCTTTTGTTCTCTTTTCGGATTAAATGAAAGCACGCCTGGATAGAGGCCACACAGACCAATGAGATCCTTTGTGAGTAAATTGAAATTAAACCAGAATAAATTCATAATTCGCAAGCAGTTTATGCATTAGCCAAATAAAGTGATTTTTCATTTAATTTAGATTTTCACAATTTTTCTTTATATTTTATTTATATTTACTGGTTTTCTTTCTCTCAATCGATCAATTATTATTTTATAATGGGCCTGGCTTTTCGAAAGACTCTCCCTGATTGTATTCTTTTTTGTTTTGTTCTGTGAATGTAGTATGCTGGGTCCAATGCTCTAGCTCTTATATACCAGCGACATTTGCTGATGATACAGCACACATAAGCTTCAAGTAGCTATAACTAGGATCCATAAATGGATAAAAAAATTCCAAGAACTATGACAAGTCCGTGCATGTGGATTTTACCAACAAATCTGTACGATATCTTCCAGTAACATTATACATTGATGGAATACAAATTTCATGCGAAGCTACTCTGGAGGAAACACATCAAAATAAAACGCAAAGTGCTTGAACTTGAACTAAAATTTCAAACATTAAAATGGCGGATTGGCCGCAAATCAGTATTGTCAATTCAGAATAAAATGGCTATTTATAAACAGATTCTGGAACCAGTTTGGGCGGGCATATGGGATCCAATTGTGGTGTTGCACTTTATACTCCAATAATTTGTTTTTAATAGTTTCTCATGTCCTTTTCTTCACAAAAATCGAATAGCAATTTGAAACAAATCAAACTCTCAAACAGCTGATTCTGCAGCATTTTATTTTGCACAAGTGTGCTCACGACGCCAATTGTGCCGTTTTGCACATTTTGTTGTCAATTCTGCTGGATTTTGTTGTCAACTCTGAATTACCGGCACATCACTTACGAATTGAAGAAAACTTTGATTTGAGCTCCTATCACTCGCCAATTATTGTGACCTATGGATCTAAGGTACAGATTAAGGAGAAGCCATACAAAATTACTACAACTAAAACTAACATGAATGCATTTAAAAACTGGCTCGAGGATCGAACAAGCTTAGACATATCGTTGAAGTCAGGGGTTGAAGTTGACATTGCAATTGAAATGCTTACCAACTAGCAATCATGCAGCGATCATGCAGCAGGATCGCTTTTCACGCCGCAAGCAACGAACAATCTAATGAGAAAAACATTTCTTACTATGGAATTAAGAAGACAAATTGCAGAAAAACAAAAATTATGGAAAATATGGCATTCTACGCGTAGTCCGGCTGACAAAACGAAATTCAATAAGGCGGCCAAAGATTTAAATAGAAGGTTACGAGACATCAAAGATGAAGCCACAGCAAACTATTTGAAAAACCTCAATCCATTTATAAGTGACCCGGATTATAGTCTCTGGCAGGCAACTAGATACCTTAAGAGACTCACGAGAAGAAACACTATAATAGTCGACAGTAATGGCGCTGTATAGGAAACGATGAGAAGGCTGAAGCTTTTGCGCAGTACTTGCACTGAGTTTTTCAGTCAAATGCAGAGTATGACGCTGAAACAATAGATAAAGTCAGCAAGTTTCTAGATATTCCCTGCCAGATGAGTTTGCCAATAATCAAGACTACAATCTCAGAAGTATACGCTGAAATAGGGTGTAGTAAACTTAAAAAATCACCAGGATATGATAAAATTGATGGACACACTATTAAAAATCTTCCTCCAAAACGCATCAGATTGCTCATATATATATTTAACGCCATGCTTAGACTAGAGTAATTTCCTAATCAAAAAAAATGCGCCGAGGTGATTATGCTGCTTAAACTAAATAAACCAGAAGTTTGCACATCATCGTACCCGAACATCACTTTGAATTCAGAAGAGGTCACGGAACTACTAAGCAGTGCCATCGGATCAAAAGAACCATTACAAATGCGTTTGAGACTAAGGAGTACTGCACAGGAGTCTTCCTAGATGTCAAACAGGCAGAGTTTGTCAGAGTTTGGCACTCTGGCCTATTATTTAAAATTAAAAAAAATGGCTACCAGCACCATACTACCACATAATAAGATCATATCTCACTAGTAGAATATCAAGTGCATAATAGTTTATCCAAGCTACTAACCACCAACGCTGGAGTGCCACAAGGAAGCGTGTTAGGACCAGTCTGTACTGGCATTTAGGACCACGTTCGCAACTAAGCCTTGAGAACAAATTTCGTCTTTACAAGGCTATTCTTAAACCCGTATGGACTTATGCTATGCAGCTGCAAGCAATTCCAACATAGAAATCTTACAAAAATACCAGTCCATGACACTAAGAACCATTGCAGGTGCTCCTTGGTACGAGTATACTCGTATGACCAACAATGACATTCATAAAGACCTACACATGCCTTTTGTTAAAGATATATATTTTGTTAAAAGATATATACAAAGGCATCACAATCACAACAATAAGTTGGCTCTGGATCTCTTAGATAATAGTTCTGACACACGACGCTTAAAAAGAGCCCATGTTTTAGATCTTCCACTTTTTTAGACACAAATTAATTTAAGCTAGAATAACCAAAATAGATTGTAATATATATTGTTTGAGCTCATTGGAGCTTAAACAATCCTATCATTAATTAAACTTTTCAAGCAATTTGTTTATTGTTTTAAGACAGATTACAAAAAAAAAAAAAAATATATACACATATTAAATGTTACAAAATATTAACCCGTTTGGCTACAGTAGCTAATTTTTAGTTTTTCCCGCCAAATTCCGCTATTTTAGAAATAGTTCTAGAACTAAAATCCTATTATAAGTTTTTTGCTTCATGCTACAAATTATGGGTTTGTTTTCAGCAACAAATCACATATAAAATTATAGCAAATACAACAAACGTTTTTGGTGGAAGTAGACCATCCGCTACTCCAACGAATGCTAAGTGCTACAAATGCAAAATTTTCATCTTGCGTGAATGCAAAATGATGCAAATGTTGCTGTTGAAATCAAGCTTCGAGTCTCAGCACAATAATACTTATTGTAAGTTCAAGCGCTTAGCATTTTGAACTCATGCATTCATATACTCGAAGTTGCATTCCAGTCTCAAGAGTTATATTATCAATATTAGCAGTAGTAGAAGTAGTTAGCTAAGTGTCAGAATTTGATTGTACATATTCCAAATTCAAGTGCTTCTGTGAGTATCAAAATTACTTATATGCTGGCTTCAAATTAACTATAAATGTTTATTTGTGTATGAAGTGCATTAAAGCTTCGATTCTACCGAAGTAAACATTTTCTCTTGTTAGTATCTCAACAAATTCTATTCCTTAACTGCTTGCATCCATGGAAAACTGTTCATGATAATTTCTGTCTGTACTTGATGATAATGTCGTTGAGGATGATGATGATGATGATGATGATGATGATGGTGATGATGGCAACGAGTCCATTTGAAATTCGTACACGCCGCGTAATCTCCAAAGTAAAAAATTATCGAATACGAATGTATGCACTTGTGTGTGCTCTCATTCATTGGATTATTCATTTGTATTTCGAATGCAGCATCAGTTTGAGCAGCAATTGCACAGTTAGATGATTCTGAAATGAATGTTGCAGCAGCCGAATACACTTTATTCCAGTTATTGCTTCAATGGCTGATGTTGCTCCGGCCAAGTGCTATAATGTGTCTAGAGTATAATTCTATTCATGCCACTACAACGGCAGAGCCGAGCCGAGCCGTGCCGAGCCTGTTTGCTGTCTAGTATATTTTGTATTGTGCAATTGTACAATTGTGTGCAATTCCAGAATGTCTTCCTTCACCATTCCATTCAATATTTGCACGCCTGTTAGTATGCAATGTAATATTGTTGCCACCACACACATTTTTTTATCTAAATAGTATCAAAAGCACTTGGTGCAATTTTCACGACGTGCCTATATCTTTATAGGTCATTTTTTTTATACTATATCCTAGTTTTCAATGTCACGACTGTTATTAAGCCTATAAAAGTATTGCCTAGTTCGAAGAACCAATTTATATACACAGAGTGATCTAAATACGACCCATTAAACTCAATACAAATATGTTTTTTCATCAAAAATTCATTGACTTTTTGGTCTTGTGAGGTGATGTATTAGCATGAAATAAAAACAGTTGCTTTCCTTCGGAATATTCGGACGTAACACGGCTAACTCTCAACCACAAACGATGTAAAACTAGTAAATAACATTCTCCATTGACAGTTTGACCTTCTGGAACAAATTCCTTGTGAACAATATTCTTGGAATCATTGAAAGTTATCACCATTGTCTTGATTCTTGACTTCTGAAAACGAAATTTTTTATGTTTTTGCTTTTGACTCCCATTCTGCAGATTGTCGCTTAGTTTCAGAATCGTATTTAAAACACCATGTATCATCAGCAGCTATGATCGAATCAAGAAAATCTGGATCGTTTTCAGCCGTTGTAATGATGTCTTTGGAACAAAACGTGCACACACCTTTCTTTTACCCAAATCTTCAGTTAATATTTTATAGATTGTACAGTAAGATGAATTTAATTTTTTTCTGCCAGCGTTCGCGCAATGAAATTTGCATCGATAGCTATTATTTCACTTACTTTTTAAAGTAACTCAGTACGAATAGATGCTTCGGGTCGTCCAGGTCTTGGATCATCATTCAAATCATCACGACCGTTTTTAAATCGTGTATACCACGTTTAAACTTGAGTACGACTAATTCAATCACCATCATACACTTGCGAATTTGTTGTCCCCTTCATTGCTCTGGGATTTTAAAGACGACAGAGACATTGCAAAAGGGATAGCTACTATATACATACAGCAACATTTTTCACATCGGCTCGTATAGGTCACACTTGACTTTTGTTTACAAGTAAGTTTCTATTAAAATATACAGAATCAATAGAGGAAAGCATTTTAAAAATGGATGCATTGAGTATATTCACCAATTGCGCATGATATGCCACAGTAATTGTCATATTTCATTATTCATTGTTGCTCATTTTTCTTATTTTATTGTGCACTAATTAATATTTTGTGTAAAGAGTGGCCGAATGAAGAATTAATCCAAAACTCCATAAAAATATAGATAAATACACAATTTCTGCAGATCTTTTGGTACTTTGTCTTTTTTGTGTCCAGAGTTGTCTCATCTTTCGAAAAGATTTTCATTTTGATATGGTATTTTTGCTGTTTATTTTCCTGTTGGTTTTCGTTTCACTTTTTGATGTAACTATACTTCAACCTCTCGCACCTGTAGAATTTTGGCTTTGTCTATGTTCTGAACTGCTCTAACAGCAATGAAAGGAAAAACAATTTCTTGATTGTATTCGTGTGTCATACGGCCATTAGTCTCAGGAAATTTTTACCGAGTTTAAAGCAAAATTTAATATTTGCTCTTTTGCTTTCGAAAGAAAAAAAAAATATACCTTTCCAACACTGCCCACATTTAATAGATGGCCCTACGTATTCAATGATTTAAATTATTGTTCTGTTATTTTTTAGATCAAACCTTCTATATTGCAAAGACAGCTGCCAACTTGACTTCACAATTTCGATAACAAACCAAAGCAAAAGCAAAATAAAAATAAAAACAAACAAAATTGAAATTTTTTATTAAAATTGACTCACTTTTTTTTCTACTGCGGCGGATGAGATTGACTCATCCAATTTTTATCCTCTAATTTATACTTTTAATGCGTTTACATTTGTGCAAATTCATGGACTGTCCACCTGTTCACTGAAAAATTAGATATAAGTAACGATAACAGTCCAAAAAGTGACCGATAACAGACTAAAATTCGTTTTACACTGCAGGCTACTCGAAATGGATTTATTACAATTGTAAAGTCGTGAAATACACTATTCAATATTACTCGCCCAATAGCATATCTTGGCAGTTCGTATTCTCTAATGTATTTCTAACGTGTGTGTGTTATCATCAACTGATAAATTACGTTTAGCTCCACCATAAAATTAAAATTTTAGCCTCAGCCCGAAAAGCTGCTAGCTAGCCATTAGCGTAGTTTATAAGGAGGATAATGCAACAACAATACACAGAGAGTGAAATATAAAGGATATAGGATGCTTGGAAAGGTGAACGTGCTTATCATTGCATATACAGAAATGCATATGATACACAACGTGTTTTTTCTGAGAGGCATGATAGCTGCATATAAGTAGATGATGAGAACTTTCGTAGCTGAATTCGAAACACGTGTATAGGTGGCTAATGTCCACCTCCATTGCGTTTTTTGATGCTAGCATTGTCCGATACACAAACACTTTGTTCACACCTAAATGACGTAGCTCTTTAACAATGGCTAGTTGTGATTTTGCAGCCAAATACAAAGCAATAACACTGTTGCGTTTGAACTCCATTTAGATAACTTTTTTTAACTGCGACGTAAAACGTGGCTTGTAAACAACATAATATACTGACGCTTGACAAAACAAGAGCACCCTATCATTAGCCGTTTGATTGCTACAAACAAATCATTGAAGTTGATAACACTTCGAGCGCCAACCCCTGTATATATAGATAGATTCAATTATGTACCGCTTCGTACCACATTTGATTTGATACTCGAATACTTGATATAATCTAGAAGCTTGTCAGAAATTTTGACAGTTGTACTTGTAAAATTGTTAAGTAGCGCATTTAGTTAAGCAGATCAAATCAATTTTTATATACGAATTAATTTCTGTGCATGATTTTTATGTTAGTTTCCATGACATACATGTAAATAAATACAAGGATACACAAATACGTTTACCAATAAGCTACAACTCGGCATCGATTTTGGTTTCATTCACTTAATTGCTATTCTAAACATGTTGCACTTTATTGTTCTCGCTACAGTCGAAGCTCAATAAGGAAATAATCCGACAGCATAGAATTCATAAGGACAAACAGGCTGCCAGAATGGCAGACTGTTAGGCAGATAGACGGATAGAGAGACAACAGCAGGCGTTATTTAAACAAGAATCGATTGCAAAGTTCGATAACTTGACTTCGAAATACCTTGCCACATTTAACATAAAACATAACACAACGCAAGGATATATTAATTAAGTAGAATATATGTAAGGAGAATGAGGCGTGGTTGACCCCATAAAAAGTATATATTCTTGATCATTTACGGTCACGCCGTCCGTCCGTCCGTCCATCTGGATGCATGAAACAACCAATCTCAAGAAAGAGCTAGCGACTTCAAACTTGGAAATTTAGATTCTTCGTGACCATAGGCAGATCATTTTTGTTAAATTTTGTGGATGCCACTCAACAACGCCCACCAAGTGAATACTACGTCAATTCGACCTTGTGCTTGTGGAAGTTTATGGGGTCAATGCTCCAACTGATAAATCTTCTTTTGATTACTGGTTATTCTGAAGCACGGTTTCGAGGCAGGTCAGTGTTTCAGTTCGATTCGATGCCTGAGAGGTGAGAAAAAGTAGTAACCAGCGATGGAAAATACTTTAAATAATCTTATTATTGATTTTTTTCTAATTGAAATGCGTTTTTGACCACAAAGAACGGACCAAACTAATATTTGATATGATTGACTTTACGTAAATCTGTCCTGTCCTTAAAAGTTTTTCATACAAAAATACAAAAGTGAGCGGTGGGTTTGTATGGGACCCACCCTTAAAAGTGGATACTATAAAAGTTGGTCGTCTAAAAAAGCGCAACAACATACAGACGGACGTACAGACCGACAGACAGACAGAGGGACATAGCGAGATCAACTCGACCCTACGAGCAGATCATATACTTTATGGGAGCTATGATGCCTTCTTTAATGCGTTACAAACTTTCAGACAAACTGATAATACCATTTCTCACTATCCGTGAATAGTATAAAAACTAGATTTAGAACAGAAGGAGCAAACTGCTGTATTAGAATTACTAGTGTTTGCACTGTGGATGAAATTCAACCATTATAGCGACAATACAAAACAGTTCTGGACCATTTGATAATGCTGAGAACGTTAAGTATGGCCAACTTATTTCGCTTAACAAGTTGCGACGACAGGCTCGAAGATACAGGGTGTTTCAAAACAAAGTTCACATTTGATTTGCTGATTGCGTGAATGCAACTATTCCAAAAGGGCGCAGGGTGCATGTCAATCGGTAGCCTAGCTTTTGGGAATTTAGTCGCTATGTAGCGTTTCTCGGGAGCGGACCGTGCGCTGTGCGTACGTAAGTTTTACAAAAACGGTCGCGCGTAGAAAATTCTGCAGTATTCGACATGTGCGTCATTAAAATGATGCGCCAAGTCCTCGACTCATTGGAAAATGGGTCGAGAAGTTTGAAGAGACCGGTTCAACGCTGGAAAAAGCCAAATCCGTTCGTCCAAGGTCTTCGAGAACGTTCGAAAACGTAGACAGTATTATTCAGTCTGTTCGCTCTCAACTGATGCTCGCCAACAAGTTGGCAAGTCCATCTGTTGCCTATTTTAAGAAGTTGAGAGAACTGGAGAGAGAGAGAGAGAGAGAGAGAGAGAGAGAGAGAGAGAGAGAGAGAGAGAGAGAGCCGAGGGCATTATCTTTTTTTGCCTACCTTAGACGCAAATCTTTACAAAAACAGGATAAAACCTTAACTTCGGTGATACCGAAATTTTAATACCATTCACATGGAGTTTCAGGCTGTGAATTTAAGTGCTCATTTTTAAAATCTAATAACCTAACCGGCAAGTTTTTTGGAGCCTACCCCAAAGTGGGCGTGACATGCTTCTTGAAAATTATGCGAAGTATCCGTCCGGTTGAAGCTACCATATGAAATATCAAGTTGATTTTTGCATGAAATGATAAAGTTTTACTGCCCCTAAAATGACGCCAATAGTGAAGTGGGCAATAAGTTTGTATGGGGGTTGCCCCTAAAAGTGAGCGGGGCATTTATATGAACCATCTGTTCGACATTGATACTCGTGCAGGGATTCCACCCTATGTGAAGAGTCCTTTCATAAGAACTCAAAATGTCTATTTTTAATGTGATATTGAAAGTTATACAAACATTTTCATATAAAAACTCAAAAGTGAGGAGGTGGTTTGTATGGTTGCTACTCCAAATAATAGGCGTGGCATGTCAATATGGATAGTCTATTAAACTGCTATAATAATAGGTATATGTGCCGACTTACAACCGGGTTATTTGACAATTTTCGTTTAGTTTTCTGTCACTTTTAGTTGTAATTTGTAAATATTTAAAAAAGAAGGAAGAAGTTTTTCAAATAGAATTACTTAATAATTTGAACAAAGCACACTCTGATTTTAGAAGTATGTGGAAACTCATTGAGAGTGCGTTTCAGAAGCTCAGCTGCATCAGACCAATATATACTTAGGTATACTTAGGTTAATTTGATTCCGAAGCTGGTTCTGAGACACGCGCAGCATCCATATAGATAGTTTCATAATTCACATTCTTTTTAGCCCTCTTTCGTTGATTTTTGTTGTTGTTATATTTTGGGAATATGGTGAAGAGGAGCACGGACGAATCTCATTTTTTATCTAAAGTATTGCGTCGAAGGTAGGCAGAAACCAGGTAACCCCCTTGGCCAATAACAAAGACTCTCTGTCAGCTCTTTCTCTCTCTCTCTCTCTCTCTCTCTCTCTCAGCTCTCTCAATTTGCTATAAAAGCTGGCCTTGCAGGCTTGCGTTTCTCCATCGATACACAATAAAAGACCTTAGGCCGAAGACCTTAATTGTGAATTGTTTGTGACATTTTGAGTACTTTTATATCAGACTTTGTGGAACAACAATTGCCACAACTACATTGTCGACGACGTTGGTAACGTATAGAACAGTCTTACTTGGAATTTTGTGGTAATTAAATTATGTGTTGCAAATGCGACTGAGGCTGGCTAGATGGATAGATAGATAGATGGATGGATGGATGGATGGATGGATGGATGATTGTGCTGCATGTATAAAGAAGGCAGATTTTCACTAAGACATTGCGGCAAATTAAGTTTGCCTTTTGTTTGTCTTTAGCTTTTCCTGTGAATGTGTGTGTGTCTATATGTGTGTATGTGTGTATTTATGTGTATGTTGGTTTGTATCTTCATGTGATCTGTCTGTGTCTAGCATTTTGTTAGATTAGCAGCTTTCGCTCGTCGCCTCTTCGTCTGTCTGTCTGCTTGTCTGCCTGTCTGTCCGTCTGTCTGTCTGTATGTGTACTTGTATCTTACAGCCTGTGTCACATTGGTGTCGTTTGGACACAAGACGCAAAGGATTTGCTTCACTTCAGCTTCGACTTTTCATTGGCTTTTGCATTAAGTTGTTGCTCAAGCTAAATCGTTTACTCGTTCATTCAGTCAGTCAGTCATTCATTCATTTAGTCATTCCATTGTTCATTTATTTATTGCCTGTCTTCATTGTTGCAGGAGTTTTCATCGTCGTCGTCATCGTTCTTATGGTTGTTGTCCCAATTGTTGCTTTAATTGCAGCAACTTATTTGACTTTTCAGGTTTTTCCATGCGTTTATGCATTTATTTATTCACTTATTGAAATATTTGTTTATGAACTTTGTCCTTTGCCACAAAACATTTTGGTTTAGTTTGTATTCCTGGTTTTTTTTTATTGTTTGTTTTTACGTATGTATTTGCTTAACAGATTTGTTTAACTGAATGCATGAATGTGTATGTTTCTGGTATTTTAATTAGTTTATATAACAAATTAAATGACCATAAGTAAATAACTAAATGAGGCTAATGCCTTTTATGCTTTCCAAAATTTCTCCAATAATTTCAATTTTCACTCATAAAATATTGAATTTAAGCCATACAAATCGCTACGAAACATCTATGTTAAATTATAAATGAAAACAAAAATATTGGTGTTAATTGAAATTTATTAGCTGGTCTGGAATATAGGACATGCTTTGGAATTAATTCGGTGCCATTTTCAAAACTTAGAAACAGATTAGAGAATACGTATTGCCAAGATATGCTATTGGGAGAATATAACTGAGTAGTGTATTTCACGATTTCACAATTGTAATAAATCGAAAAATAATTTCGAGTAGCCTTGAAGTATAAATCGATTTTTGGTATGTTATCGGTCACTTTTTGGTCTGTTATCGTTACTTTTTTGTCTGTTATCGGAAAATGAGGGTATATTGAATCTCGAATTCCGGCGACAATTGTGGCGCGTTGTCAAACGGTCCGATCTTCTGGTACAGATTGTGGATGCACGCAATCCGTTGCTCTTACGTAGTTTAGATCTGGAGCGTTATGTAAAAGTGGTGCATGCGGAGAAGATGAATATGATTTTGGTAAATAAATCGGATTTACTGACGGAAGATCAGCGTGTACATTGGGCTGCGCATTTCGATAGCGAAGGCATACGCACAGCATTCTTCTCTGCAACGATGGCCGAAGAGGAACTCAAACGTGAAGCGGAAGATTCAAAGCAGACAACGGAAATGGAGAAAGAAAGTAGTAACAATATCTTCAAGTAGTAAACTTGGCACCCCCAAGTGTAAAATTTTACTTTTTTTTAAAGTAGTTTTCTTTGTCCATGGTTGTCCAAGCTTATACTTTGTTTTCCCAAACACCAAAATTTAATAGAGAAGAGAATTAGTATTGAAATATTAATAAGTTTTTGTGAAGTCAGCACCCTGAATTGAGAAATGTTAATTTTTGTTAATGCATCTCGTTTGTCTAAAGGTTGGCCAAATTTCGGCCATTTTGGTCTTATTTTCTTGTTGTTTTTACACTAGGGAATTTTAAAAGTATTCCGATCCCCCGATCACGAAGATTTTGTCAGGTGTCGTGGTATCCCACGGAATTCCAGTACTGTGCCCATCTCTAATCCAAACGCTATTTACCTTTCTGCAACAAGAATATGTCCCTACCATTTGATATAAGGTAACAGCTCACCCTTTAGACTTTTTGTAGTCCATAACAATCTCTGGTTTTTGTTGTTGCTCCTGACTAACAGACAATAGTTGCATCTAATTTATGGTAAAAAAAGAAAACGCGAAGTTCCAAACTGCTTTCCGTTGATATATGTATAAGATAAATGGTGTCATGAACTGTTTATATTTCCTCACAGTTCTGACCAAAGTAAATTTTTTTCTTTTCAGTACCTTATGCAGTAATTCATAACTTGTAAGAAACTTGTCACATGTAACGATTTGTTTGATTGACTAATCCATTTGTGAGATCATGATCTACTCGTTGGGCTTGATTAGTTTCCGGTATGAAGTTTTTGTCTCTATCAACACAATCTTGCATATTCCATGCATATGAAGTATTGCTATCACAGACAACCCAAAATTTAATCCCAAGGGAAGTTCCGTTTGCACCCAAATCTTCCTCTAAATAGAACTAGTTGAGATTTTGGCCTTTGGTTATAATTATTTCTTAAATTTAACGCCTACTTCTCAAAAACAGCATTTATTGGTGATAATTTGCTAGGATTTTTCTGATGCATACACTGTGTTTTGTCATCAAACCGAAGCTCTCCAATGTTCTCCAACAAATTCACCTTGAAAACGTAACACTCCGACTAAACAAACAAGTCCAACATATGCTCGAAACTCTGTTCGTACAATATGAATCCAGTTTATACACTCCGAGGAAGTTCTTCTAAGTTTGTTATTTCCTAAATGTAGCTTTTAATGCGGTTGAAACGCAGATGCAAATGCAAATGCAATATTCGTGCATCTTGATATGGTGTAGATCATAAATATTTATATATACAAATATTGGTGTTCAAGAACATTCATGGAACACAAAACCTATTTACCTGCTCTCACTTGACTCTTTCTAACTTTTTGAACTCGTAGTGCTTCATAGTAACAAATTTTGTTATCTTTTGATAAGAAATTGACCTTTTACCACCTACGAACGATGCACCGAGAGAGATATTCAACTCGTCTTCACTTTTGGCATGCTCCAATGGCTGTGGTTCATAGCAGCGTTGGTAAAAAAATCACGGTCGGTGATTTTTTCCCGATGATTGAAAAATCCGTGATTGAGCGTAAAAAGAATGATTGAAAATCACGGATTAACGAGTCACTTGTTCGTATTCGTTTCCTATACGAATACGAATACGAACACATGTTACGATAAAATACTTATATCAGTGTTTAGTCAATCACTACTTTCGTATACACGTCTTTACGATATTTCGGATGAATATGGCTAGATAGACTCGACTCATAGAACTGATCATGTAAATATTTAATATTTGCGTCCTCCGATGCAAAATTCAAAAAAACTCAACCTACTTTTCGATATACAGGGTGTCTCAAAAGAAAGTTCACAATTTATTTGCTGATTGCGTGAACGCAACTATTCCGAGGGGCGCGGGGGGTAAGTCAATCGGTAGCCTAGCTTTTGGCAATTTAGTCGCTATGCAGCGGTTCTTGAGAACGGACCGTGCGTTGTGAGTTTTACAAAAACGGTAATTCAGCGACTGTGGCGCGTAGAAAATTGTGCAGTATTCGACATGTTCGTCATTTAAATGATGCGCCAAGCCCTCGACTCATTATAAAATGGGTCGAGAAGTTTGAAGAGACCGGTTCAACGCTGGAAAAATCAAAAACCGGGCGTCCAAGATCTTCGAGACCGTTCGAAAACGTAGACAGTGTTACTCAGTCTGTTCGTGGCAACCTGGACCTTTCGATTCGGAAGCGTGCTGTTGCTTTGAACGTGCATATATCATCATTGTTCCGCATTTTTAGCAACTTCGCACACGTCACAACAGGTCTCTACCACGAGTTCATGAAATCTTTCCTGGCAAATTGATCTCCAGCAGAGGTGACATAAATTGGCTTCCACGAAGTTCCGATTTAACCCCTATGGACTTTTTCCTGTGGGATTACGTCAAATCTAAAGTTTACGGCAACAAATCAACTGCCCTGCAGCCATCACGGAGAATACCTACCGAGCCGTCATAGGAAATTTTAGTGCTCGATTAAATGAATGCCGTGAGCGCAACGGTTTACATTTGGACAATATCATTTTTAAAAAATAAAATCCCAAAGTATGTATTTTAATATGTAATAATCCTTTTTTCAATAAACTACTTACTTTGTTTTTATCGTTTTTTGAAATGTGAACTTTCTTTTGAGACACCCTGTATTTCATATGCATTCAGCAGAGTAAGTTGTGCAACAATTATGATAAAAATAACTGAATAGGGAAACGCGCGGGTGACTCAATCACCGTTTACAATGTGGTGCTTTTTAAATCACAGTCACCGTTCACCTCGTGATTGAAATATCACTGTTGCCATCACTAGTTCATAGTCTCCATCTGAAAAGCTTCTGACCACTGATTTGCTAATAACTCTATTTCCGCTTCTCGTAGATGTTCTCGTAGAGACATTTTTATGAATTTTGCAATAAAAGTAGCAGTACTACAAAAACGATCTGGGACGACCCGAAGCATCTAATCGTGCTAAGTTAGTGAAAAGGAAGTGAAATAAACGCTATCGATGCGAATTTCACTGTGAGAATGCTCGCAGAAGAATTAAATTCATCTTACTGTACAATCTACAAAGTATTAACTGAAGACTTGGGTAAAAGATAGGTTTGTGCACGTTATGTTCCACATCAGTTAAGTAACGATCCAGATTTTCTTGATTCGATCATAGCTGCTGATGAAACATGATGTTTTAAATATGATACTGAAATTAAGCGACAATGTGCAGAATGGGAGTCAAAAGCCAAAACATAAAAAATTTCGTTTTCAGAAGTCAAGAATCAAGACAATGTTGATAACTTTCTATAATGCCAAGGGTATTGTTCACAAAGAATTTGTTCCAGAAGGTCAAATTGTCAATGGAGAATGTTATTTACAAGTTTTACATCGTTTGTGGTCGAGAGTTCTACGTGCTAGGCAAGAATATTCTAAAGGAAAGCAGCTGTTTTACCAAAAAGGTCAATTAATTTTTAATAAAAAAACAGATTTAACTCATCACATCAGATTACAGCGTATACATATGTATGTTTGCATAAATAAAATTTGTCGATATTTGTAGCTCTTAGCAATTTGCCATGTTGCTTTTTATTGTTAGACTCAAATTATAGTAATAGTTTTATATCAACAAGCTTTACAGTTACAGCTGTTAAATATTTATAGGATCAAAACTGATCCTGTACGTGCAATACGGGAGAAAAAAAAATATGTGCAAACCCTCTGTGGTACTAAATTTGATATTTCAAAGAAATATGTAAAAGTCAAGAAGTTTCCGCTGTGAAATTTTGATTTATGTTGCTAAAGTATTTAAAAAATAAAGTAAAAATTGGGTCAGATATGAACATAACGGCCATTAAGAGTTAAAGCATTATGAAGTCATGAAATTTTTCTTGCTAACAGAAGCATTTACTACTTCTTCATATGATTACTCGTTGATGGCATGCAGCTTTAAAAAAAAAAAATGCGCTTCTAATGTTAGTTTTTCACGCTTGTCGCTCATTAGTTGCTCATCCGTTTGTGCCTGTGAGTTCTTCAAGCATCCCAATTCAGTTTCCGAGGCACTAAGTTATACCGTTATGTGATTCGAACTTCGAACTTTGAACTGTGTGAGCGAACGGCACATTTTTGTATCGCACGCCGGAAGTGGCGATAACACCATAAAGGAAATGAACACTTTTGCCAGAATTTGCTACTCTGGAACTCGTACAACAACAGCGGCAACGAAACGCGGCCGATTGAACGAACAAATCGCTGAGACTTGCTTGCCGTTTTACTCTCTAACCTCTTTGGCCCATTGCTCCCCCGGCCTTTAACCTCAGCGACTTCCGTCGCAATCCGCTGAGAGTCGACATTGTCGATTTTTCGCACTATCTGCCGTCATTTGGTTTCGACCGTTGTGCGTTGCTGTTGCTGTTGTTGTTGTTGTTTCTGTATAAATTTTATTGAGGTCGAATTGAAAATGTGGCTAAGGATAATACAAAAACAACAATGAACAGTCGCAATGGTCGCAACAACAACACGAAAGACTGCTGCAGTCGAGTATGCTCGACTTCGAGATACGCTGTATTCAGTCTGAGAGTTATTATATCTACTTATATATTGTACTAGTAGCTCCGCGCGACGTTGTAAGCGGTTTGAAAAAACATTAGCGTTTAGAGTATTTAATAATCGTTACTCACACAACGCATCAAACACACATAGGCTTAACATGAAATACAAATACACACACACACACAAATATTAAACTATTGCAGGCGAGCAGCCAGTTACAAGTTGATAAGTCGAGCGCGAAAAACACAGAAGTTTATGTATTCAACTTTATATGCGCTTCGCTATTATTTTGGTAGTTTTTTAATATGGCAACACTCAAAAGCTTATCGTTTATAAAAAAACCGATATAAACAATTTGATAGTTCTAATGATGAAAATTTATTTCGAGCATACAACTTCCACTGCCGCGTATGGAGGTCACATTTTCGAGTACTTTTTGATACAATGATGAGGCTCACTTCTGGCTCAGTAGCTTTGTCAATAAGCAGAATTGTCGCATTTTGAGCGCGGAAAATCCAATGGTGGATAACCATCCATCAGCTACGAACAAATCCCGAAAAAATATCGGTTTGTTTTGTGGTTTATGGTTTATGCGTCAATGACGCCCGATATGGAGCCATGTTGAAAATTTTTTTGTTTCCAATACTATGTATACCACATAGTAAGAAAAGCCTTTGATTTTAATGCCGAATGCCGCCATATGCCAAATTTCTGGAGCAACCATCAACTTATTGAGACAAAACATTGACGCCAACATAAACTCCACAAAAAAAAAATTCTAAACCAGGTTCGCAAGATTCTGTGGTCTGACACCACTGGACTACTTTCTGTGTGTATACCTGGAATCGTTGGCCACCATCGATCACAGCCTTGGAAAGCAAATACGAGTGCACAATTCGTGAGATACGGCCTCAAAATATTATAAAAATAATATAAAGTTGCACCTCGAGTGTGCAATTCGTCAGACGTGCACGCGGCTATCATATAGTATATAGAATGGGGCTTTTCGAGTGTTACCACATTTAAAAACTTATCTGCTAGAAAAAGTATGTTCAATACTCTCCTTGTGTGTAACACGACTCAGTTAGCTCGTTGTATGCATTCGCACAAATTTAACATACCCCTCTGCTCAATGCTTGCAGGGTATAAAAATTAAAAGCATTCTCTACACAAATGGCGAACATTTAAAACGAAATATTGTAACACGCGATTTTACACGCGTCCCAAAATTTGCGAAAGCAAGAGTGAGAAAGATGCAGAGCAACGGATGGAGATGGCGAAAGATTGAAAAGTGTGGGCGCGTCAGAGACCAAAAGTGGAAGCCTCATTCTCATTCTGCGCAAATTTGTGGGCGGCCGAGGATAATTTATGTGGTATTTAATGAAAACGGAATTGAAATTTAGTGAGAATTTATTAAATGATTTTAAATTGATGTTGTGCCAGCATTTTCATGAGTGCCTTTGTCCTTGTTGTTATTGTTTTAGAAGCCGTAGTCATTTATATACTGCTTTGTATTTTAATTGAGCGCGAACAACTTTAGCGAATTTTAAATTATCTTTTTTTTATACTCCTTTTATATATACATGTAGGGAGTATTAGGTTTGTACAAATGAATGAATGCAAAGAAGGCGTGAAATAGCAAAAAAAAAAAAAAATATAAAAATTTTTGATCAGCATTCTAAGTACTGTCAATATAGTCACTAGGATATAAGAGATAGATTATTTAGACACTCCTAGGAACTGTTTCACACTTTGACGACCTCTGGGCTACACCGGTGACTGTTTAAATTTTGAATTTTTCCTGAATATACTATTGCATCGATTTTCCTTAATAAGCTATCATTCAAGAGGGAATAAATGTAGCTATCAGAAAGTACCTAAATTTCAAGAGCAGATACATCCTTTTGCCTAGCAGATGACCAGAAGTCGAAAAATCCTTTCTTCTTGCTACAATATTTTTTAGGTGGGTGATGCTACAGGGAAATCAGGAAAAACCGAAAGTTCTGTTTTCTATGGGATTCTTGTACGAAATTCAACCATAACTCAATAAATATGCGAATACGAATTTCTTTTTGTATTTCGTAATACAATAAATGTTGTTTTGGGCGGTGCCACGCCTCACCATATTACGGAAAACGTGAATTACTCATATCTCAGTAACTATTTGAGCTAGATTGAGATTTTGTACTTATGCAAAAGGCGGGAGAAGCCGTGTTAAAGTGGTGCCACGCTTCGTATATAGAAGAAAGTCCAAACTTTTCATATCTCAATAACTATTTGAGGCAGTTAGATGAGATTTGGTACATATGAAAAGGGCATCGGGAAAATGTACAACCAATTTCCAAACGGGTAAGCTATATATTAACCGGTTGGAAATTAAATTAAGCTATTTATTAACCGTTTGTCTGTTTATCATTTTGTGGAAGTGGGAGCATACAATGAGATGGGGGTCAACTGGTTAAAAAAAGTTATAAGAACTTAAAAATGGGGACTTGGTTTGTGTATTAGGCTACCCCGTAAAATGGTGTTGGCTGGCCGCAGAGGGAAACGGAGAGTCTACATATTGAAATATAAAGTTTCTGTCTCCTACAGTCTAAGAGATCTGTTTGTTCAAATATACGGTCGGAACGACTCGCATTACGATGGTGGTCAAGAATATATATACTTTATAAGTAAATTAGGTGTACATAAATTAGGTCTCTCCTCAAAAAAAAAGCGCAGACTCTGTCTAGAGGAAGACGAATCTATGCGATTGCCCGGCTTTGGCCAGGCTCAGAATTAAGCAGATAAATAGCTAAATCATTACAACTGACAAGGTCAGAAACACCTCGTTTAAGTTTATTCTCCGTTTTATAAAAGAGACAGAGAAGATAATAGTTAAATCAACTTAACTATATGCAGACTAGGGTACAAAAGACATTTTATTTTGTCGCAGTGCCCTTCTCCCTATGAATACAGTTTGTATTGGGTGTTGGAATTAATTTTAAAGAATTCATAGGAGATGGCGTAACTAGCACAAAATCGCATCGGGTAAACCTGTAACTATATTCACGTGAAAGCCTACTTCATAAGCTTCAATTTTCAGTATGTGTCACTCCACTGAAGTGTAAACAACATGTTTTTTTGCTCTGTGAACATGACAACTTTTGTTCCAACAAAAAGCAATTTGCGGAAGTTTTGCTTTTGTGCTGTAATTTGAAGAAAACAGCAGCTGAAGCCTATCGAACACATCGTTCGTGAGGTCCATCGATTTCAACTTGTGAGTACTGGTTTCGTCGGTTTAAAAGTGGTGATTTTGATACGGAAGACAAAGAACGTCCAGGCCAGCCCAAAAAGATCCGTGTCAAACCATTCAAGAATTGTTAAAATCATTGAGAGTTGACATGTCAACAGTTGGCAAACGCGTCAAAGCCATGGGAATGATTAAAAAACAAGGAAATTGGGTGCCGTACGAATTGAAGCAAAGAGACGTCGAAATAATATTTCTCACTTGCGAAAAAGCTGCTTCAACGCCATAATCGGGTGAGTTTTTTGCATCGCATTGTTACTGGCTATGAAAAGTGGATCCATTACGACAATCCATAGCGAAAAAATCATGGGGACCACCCGGCCATGCATCAACATCGACCGCCAAGCCGGATATTCATGGTGCCAAGCTCATGTTCTGTATTTGGTAAGATCAGAAGGGTGTTGTGTACTATGATCTGCTGCAACCTAACTAAACCATCACTGGTAAACATTACCAACAACAATTGATGTAATTGAGCCGAGCATTGAAGCAAAAACGGCCGGAATATGCCAAAAGAATATGGTTTTTCAACGTGACAACGCTCGGCCACATGTTGAAAGATTCGTCAAGGAAACGTTGGAGGTGTTGAATTGGGATGTGCCATTATTTATGTATATTTATAAAAGGAATGAATGGCATGGTCAGCCATTTTGCATTTTTACTTAGTTTTTGACAGATATAAAGGTTCAATGTGTTCCTGTGTGCTTGGCGATTCCAAGAATCTGCATTAAATATTGTATGACAAATAAAATAAAGTGCTTCATCACACTTAACATGTTGACTGTAGCATTTGGAGAGTCTACTTTGAGCAAAAAAGATTGTATAAGTGGTACAAGCACGTCACAGAAGGCGGAGAAGATGTTAATGACGACGCCAGCCCTGGATGCACCAGCACGTCAACAACCGATGACAATGTTGAAGCCGTAAAGAAAAGTGTTATGGAGAATCGTCGAGTCACTATTAGAGAAGTTGCTGAGGATGTCGGCATATCAGTTGAATTATGCCCGAAATTTTTTGGATGTTTTGGGTATGAAACGTTTGAAACCAATAAAACCATGTCATGAGTATCGCTGAGGAGCTGTTGAATGACGTCAGCGACGTTCCACATTGAGTCATAACTGGTGATAAAACATGGGTATATGTTTATGACATCGAAACCATTGCGTGAATCATTCCAAAGGAGGCGGTCAGAAGAGCCGGACCGAAAAAAGCACGACAAGTTCGGTGAAATGTAAATGTTTTGCTCAGTAATTTCTTCGTTTACAATGGCGTGGTGCATCGTGACTTCTTAACAGTATTTCACCTTCAGTGAACCCTTTTCGAACTCAAACACGCAATCAATTTTTACTTAGAAGAAAAACATGAACCGGTTCGAAACATCGACATGGGTTTCATCCAGAAGCCCAACCACACTGAAAAAGATATATATGTATATTATCTTGATTATATATATTCTTGATTACATAAATTAATTTTTATTTTTAAACACTAACCGAACTTTATCTCCAGATTTATTATAAGTACTAGCATACCCGACCCCATCTTGTTTTTCTATCATATGAAGGCGTGGCTAGACCCATATTCCAGTGAATCTTATTTTGATTTTTATCCATCTAGCATTCTCGGCTTGACCCCGTTCATATTTAATTAACCTTTTTTCCGTATTGCCCTTTATATATGCAATACGGTAGGCGACAATGCAACGGCTGATAAGTCGACCTGTGCACTTGGGCCAGCGTTGCTTGGGACAATATATTAAAAATGCAAATAGATTTTGAAGACGACCGAATAAAAAACTAAAAATGTTTCATCAAATTTTCACCCTCGGTTTCCGTCGAAGGAGCTATTGGTCAAAATTGGAGTAATCCGCGTTCAACTAAGTTTGAAGACAATCGGAAGAAAAAATAAGAAAAAACGTTAACTTCGGTTGAACCGAAGCTCTTATAACATTCACATGAAACTTTAAATAGTATTGTAATACATTAAAGTGGGGGTTTAAATAGGGGGTGGTACACGCGTACTAGTAGATGTGTATGAAGCGATGTAGTAGACGTGTAAGATACCGCCATATCGAATTTCAAGTTGATATTGACGTTTTCTATATAAATGCATAAAAGTGAACTGTGGGTTTATATGGGACTAACTAAAAAAGTGGGCGGGACACGCCCTTTTGTATATGTGTATGAAGCGGTTGTCCATTAAAATCCACAAAATCAAATTGCAAGCTAATACTGATCTAAATGAAGGATTTTTTCATAAAAAACACAAAATGGCACTGTGGGTTTGTATGGGGGCTACCTCAAAAAGTGGGCGGGCCACGCCCAATTGTCTATGTATGTTTAGCGGCTGTCTCTTAAAAGGCACCATATTGCATTTCAACCTAATATTGACATTAATAAAAAAGTTTTTCTTACAAAAAGTCAAAAGTGGACCATAGGTTTGTATGGGAACTACCCCAAATAGTGGGCGGGCCACGCCCGTTAATCTATGTATGTTAAGCGGCTGACCATAAAAATGCATTTCAACCTAATATAGACTTTAATAAAGAAGTTTTCTTACAAAAAGTCAAAAGTGGGCAGTAGGTTTGTATGGGAGCTACCCCAAATGGTAGGCGTGGCAGGTCAATCTAGATACTCTATTAAGCTACAATAAAAAGAAGTATATGTGCAAAATTTCAACTGGATAGCATAAAAATTGGTCCCCAAAAAATGCGCAACAACATACAGACGGAAAGACAGACAGACGGACATGGCTAGATCGATTCGTCTCGTCGAGCTGATCAAGAATATATATACTTTATGGGGTCTACGATGGATCCTTTAATGCGTTACAAACTTTCAGACAAACTGATAATACCATTTCACACTATGTGTGAATGGTATAAAAAATTTCTTATTACCCTCATTTCCCCCCTGTGGGATAAATTTTGTTATATTGGCGAATCACGTAAGGAATTATTTGTTGTGTAAAGTATACAAATCGATTTTAAGACGGTCGAATGGCAATTTGTCCTACTTTATTAAGAAAAGAAATAAAAAAAGCAGATCAAAATTCAAATTGAAATTACGTCAAGTATGACAGATGGCTGCAATAATAGTTATGATATATATGACATATAAGGTGGTCTAGACTCGGTTCTATTTTTTCATTTATGCCATATATGTATAAGGTAAGTTTCATATAACTATTGCACAAGTCGATGCGTTCGAATAATTACTCTACAATTTCAATTGAAGTGCTCACTAAATGACTACTCTAATGCAGAAATGTTTGCTTCTATTATTGCAAATTACCGTTTTCCAATTCAATTGCGGTCAAGAAATGCGCTTGTTTTTGCGTTTCATAACTATAGCACAATCATTGATTTATGTCATTTCATTGATAATAAGTGACAAGTGCGCAAAAAATTTAAGTTTGTTAAATTGCTTTACTTATAAAAATTAATAAAAAGAAAGTAATTCTGTCACGAGTGCATCGATTGTCTGCGAAGTAGAAAGAAGAAGATTATTGGCTTTTGAAGTGGAGGGTTTCTCGAAGGGAAAGTTGGTATAATTTTCTTGGCAACCGTGATGAATATGGTAAAAATAGAACTGGAGGCCCAAAAAAGAAATTAAATTTAATTATAAATTATAAATAATGCCAGCAACTCTACCCTAAGTTGCAACCAATTGGCGGAAATGATTGGCGGCACTGTGGCCAAATCCACCGTTTGGAGAGTTCTAAGGGATGCATCGAATATTGCTCGATGGCACCATGTTTGCTTCAAGAGAATTAACAAATAAACATTTTTGCATTAAAAGAGTAGTCATTTAGTGAGCACAATTGAAATTGTACAGTAATTAATCGAACGCATCGACTTGTGCTATAGTTATGAAACGCTCTATATGTATGTAACATACATTTTTTGATTGTTTAGACGATTACATATTTGAAACGTGTCACATATATATTATTGTCTGAACACCGCAGAAGGCAGAAGTGCTTAGGTCTTGTTCTCCCGTGGTGTAAAATAGGGTAATCTACTTAGTAGTTTCAAAAATAAACGTAAATATCTCACATAAAGTTAACTTTTTGATGAATTTTGATTATCATTATAAAGCTTAGATCTTGGCATTATATGTGAAACACTCGCCTTGGGTAATATGGTCAAGATCTGATGATGGAATCCATGACAATATAACTGAACACACGACAATATCACTGAACTAAATACATGGATGTATGAGAAAGTCATAACACTCTTCAATTTGCACAAGCGTATGCACGACAAATGGATGATTTTGGAGAAGTTTTTTTCGCTTGCGAACACTTGTTATGTCCTAAACTCATATTATTTTCTATTTCGGCTAAAAAGCAAGTATATTTTTTGTTCAAATGCATTACATACAAAGCCACATAAGCAATTTTATACAAAGAGTATAGATAATGTAGTGCATTCAGCAAAGCTGCTCTCTTTTTTGTTTCTTCGGTTTCTTTGCATTCAGTTCGCAAAATAGAGAAAAACAGAAAACAGTTTATATAATTTTTTGCACTCTTACATTCTAAGTATTGATGGAACAGAGTGAGAGGAAAAAGCGGTAGCTAATGTTATTCTGCCAAGCGTATGATGTGCGATATTCATAACCAAAGAGAGAGAGAGAGAGAGAGAGAGAGAGAGAGAGAGAGAGAGAGAAAAGGAGAGAGATTGCCTAAATTCAGAGAACATAATATGTTCAGCGCTTTCCTCCGTGCTATTGCCGCACCATATGCAGTCCGCTTCGTTTATGTGGTGGAACCTGTTTAAATAGCTTCAAAAACATCCGTGACCACTGAGAAATTGGGTCAGGTAATAATTGACATTACCATGACGTCTTCCCAGCCACTCGGAGACATTTAGGGATAAGGCGATGTGTCCACCTCCCCTTTGTCGAGTCGTATACCTCCTGTGCTTCTCTACCAAGCTCATCAATGGGTACCATTCCCACTATTATCAGAGCAGCGTCATCGGATATTATGCGGAATCTACTGCGTAATGTGATTGTCCCTAGGCGATGAATAGATTCGAAGCTATAGGCTATAGCTTCATACTTCGAATGCTTGGGCCTATATTGATGTCCCATACAGTATTACTGAAGTGAACACGTTTTGTAGAAGCATCCGACGCCCTTGCTTCGGTCCTCTGGTGTTCAGCATAATGTGGGATAGGGCTCTTCCAACCTCGGCCGCCTTTTTATGCACATAAAATACCCAGGTAGAGTATGGCTCTTAGCGTAGTAACAACACAGTTTACGACAAATATATTGTCTAATTCCACCTTTTTTTCGGTTACTGACGAGTGCAGCCTCAGTTTTCTGCTCCGCCTGTACTAGTTCAATATCTTCTTTGCAAATAGCCTCTGCTTCACTGATATGTTTTGCAACAGCAACCAGTGCTACGTCGTCCATCTTCGCAACTCCTCCTAAGCTATCTTAGTATGCCGTTGTAGATGACATTCCAAAGGATTGGGCCTAAGACTGATTCTTGGGGTACACCGCCGCATATTTATAGTCTCTCAGTACCCGAATCGGTCTCGTTGAACAGAATTCTATTATACAAGTAGCTTTTAATAACGTCCTTTAGTTAAGCTGGCATACCAAAGTTGTTCAGTGCATCGAGTATAGAACGCCAGTTTGCAGTGTTGAATGCATTTTTGACATCGAGGGTTACTACAATTTGTAATGTGTGCAATTTGTATTGTTTGACAGCGAAAAACTCAAATTATTATGGCAATTAAATTTATGTTTTATTTTTTAAATAACCTATAGAAATCTCTGAAAATTCGTCTATCTGTCAATGCAAGTTCCATCGAAATTTGTTAAGCCATTTCCGAGATTAACCCGATCAAACAAACAGACTGTCTGAAAAATACTTGATTAAGCTTGGGTGACGTGCAATTATCCACATAAACTTAAGAAAAAGCTTTTATTTCAAAATCACAAACAGGCACTCAAATTTTCTTGATATGTATAGATTATGTCCCAATCGAAATCTTCAATAAGTGGCTTTGAATGACATTATAAAAAGAGCAGAATAAACGATGCAAAACTATTTTTAGTGGAACAATGAAAAACTTCTTATTTTCCTTTATCAATTTTCAAGAAAATATGTTTAAAGAAGCGCAGCGAAAAATATTATGTGCCATGAGGTGGTGCTGGTGTTCCATCTACATAAGTATCTGTGTCGAAACGTACAAGTGTGTGTGTGTTTGTCGCTGCTTGCCTGTGTGTGTGTGTGCGTGTGTAAGTTGTGGCAAATGATTGATGGTTTTTCTTAACGAACGCAAAGGACAAACAAATGAAACTTTTGTTTCTTGCATAATAAAATATTGGCTAACAACAACAAAAACAATCCTTAAAAAAAACAACAGCATAAAAAAATAAACGAGCGAACGAACCGAACCGAAAAAAAAAAAAAATTCAACTTTTAATTTTATACAAAAGAATTTTTCAATTTTACGCCAAAATAAGTTTTGCCATGTCAGTAATTTTTCACAACAACACCAATTACAACAACAACAACAATATATCAATTGATGAAAGCAATGAAATGAGTTATCCTTGCTGGTGTTGATTTTGTTGTTGTCGATGGCATTGTTGAAAAAAAGCCTTAAAAAATATATGAAACGATTTTCTTTGTGTTTTGTTTTTGCTCAAAAGAAAATTCTCAAATGTGCAACAGACGAAAATTTTTGCAATTCCAATTTTCATATCTGTATATAGTATCTGTTATTATAGTTTTTGTTGCTGCAATAAACAGCGGTCGGCGCTCGAAATGTTACAAAACTTCACGCTGCTGTAGCAATCAAAACGGCTAATGACAGCGCACTCTTGTTTTGTCAAGCGTCAGTCTATGTTGTCTACAATCCTCGTTTTACGTCGCAGTTGAAGTTATCGAAACGGAATTCAAACGCAACAGTGTTATTGCTTTGTGTTTGGCTAGAAAATCGTAACCAGCCATTGTTAATGAGCTACATCATTTACGTGTGAACAACGAGAATGGAACAAAATACCATCGTACCATATTCTTGCACAGCGTGTGTAGCCTTCCCGAACCAACTCGATGCTATTTTCGGCTACATTTTTCCTTAAATTTGAAATGTTTTTACGATATAGTAAAGTTTTTTCATAAAAGAAATAATAATTGCCAAATTACAACATTTTTAATTGGTAACACTTCGAGCGCCGACCCAATAGGTATTCCATTGTATAAATTTTGTATCAATTAAAGGATTATCCATCTACAATATTTTTTTTTTGTAATTAAGACGATTTTACATAAAAAAATCTTAGCCAGTGACTTCATTCCCTCGTTGGTTCCTCAGATTTTTACCTTGTCAAGAGGTTTTATTATTTGATATCATTAATTTAGAATAATAGAGAAGAAGAATGATGTGTTTGGCTCGAAATGTTAATGAATCATGTAGCTTCTCTACGGCTGCTTACATGACCCAAAGAATTGTATGTAGCTAGATTATTTAGTGGTCCGTTCTGAACATATGCTGGATATTATTTTAGAATTAATGAAAAACTAGAAATAATTCAAATAAAACCAAGAAAAAGTTTCAACTTCGATAGAACCGAAGCTTTAATACTCTTCTCACTTGTCCTTTTTACTCGGCACCTCCGTTTCACTTTAGTTTTTGAATTTGTGAAGGGATTATTAGATTTTAAGTAATATACTTACTTACCTAAGTGGTACTACAACCGTCTATCGGTCAAGGCCGCACATAGAAAAGCGCACCATGAGGTGTAGTTAAGTGCGCGCCGGGAATCCAGGATTTCCGTGCTTGAATTGTTCTATAGCGGTATCTATAGTACGTTGAGTACGCATTTTCTTGAACGGAGTAAAAATTCTTGGTTTTTTTTTTAACTTGTTATACCATTCACACATAAGTAGTGTGAAATGGTATTATCAGTTTGTCTAAAAGTTTGTAACGCATTAAAGGAGGCATCGTAGACCCCATAAAGTATATACATATATTCTTGATCAGCTCCATCTGTCCATCTGTCTGGATGTCTGTCTGTCTGGATGTCTGTCTGCTGCATAGAAACTTTCTTATTACAGTAAATATCAACATAAAATTTCATATAGTGGTTTCTTACGGACGAATGCCTCACCTATTGAGAAACAGATGTGATTTTAGAAGCATCCCCATGCAAACCACCATCACCATCACCCACTTTCTGGATTTTTCATGAAAATCACTATCATTTCATGCAAAATCAATTAGACATTTGGCCTTATATGGACGGACGCTTCGCATAATTATAAAGGCGCCCATTTTGGAGTAGGCTCCATCAAACATGTCTGTTAGTGTGACTGATATTAAAACTTCGGTACCACAGAAGTTAACGTAGTTCCTTGTTTCTTTTACAGTACTTTTTCCAAAAACTTTTGTGAGAAGTGGCAAAAGAGAAAAATTGGCCGAACTTATGAACTTACGAGATTCGGATTCTTCCCAGGTTTCATAATCATCTTAACTTCCGATATTTACCACGAGGTCGGTACATACTGTAGATGTAATGAAGCATTTATAATGTGTGTGTGTGTTTTTTTTTTATAGTTTTTATGGAGACGTGTTGCAATAACTCAGCTGTGAACTTATCAAATCACCCAGCCTTTTTAAATTTTAGTTCATTGTGTAAAATAGACCATATCTCCATTTCTGTTGTAGATGCTACAATGTTGCTTTGTAGAGTTGAATTTGCGATATCGAGGTTATCAAGGTTATCCTCGTCGTCAGCAACTTTTAAATCTCTGTTACGTATTCCGCTAGAATGCTTTAGGTTTTTCATCGTTGCTTCTAGCACATTGATTGGTTGTCATTTTTAATGGTACAATTTGCAAAGTAGGTCTTTTTATGTTCCGTATGTACTTCCACAAGGAGTAGTTTGGTGCACGACAACTTAAAAGTGAGGTTAAATTTTTACTAAAGATCTCATTTTTCAATATTTTTATTTGTTAACTCAGCTCTTTTGTTAATTTATTAAACTTTATCTTATCCGGAGGATATCTTGTTTGCTGAAAGCGTCTATGAATTTTTCGCTTTTCTGCGATCATTTTACATATTTTTGGAGGAAAATAGTTTTTGGTAAGTTTTTCTTTGAGTGGGTGTGCTACTCCATGCTGCAAGTTGAATATTATTTGTTCTGCTGCAAACTTTGTTCTCTAAGTCAGTCCACCGTGTTAATAATGTCAGACAATTCAACGCGTTTGTCTAGATCTTTTCGAAAGTATACCCAATCTGTAAATTTATTGGTCAGAAAGTGCTTCTGATCAACCAGTGGCATAGGTTCGTTCAGCTGCATATACACTGCTGAATGACTCGAAGTTAGTTCATACCTGTCTTCTACTAAATTTTTGTTGTGATATAAAAATAAATTGGTAATTTTATTTTGGTCACTTGGCCAATATGTCGGTTTTCCTGATGATATATTGTCGCAGTCAGTTTCTTGGATAGCTTTAAGCAGTTCTCGCCCCTTAGTTAGTTAGTTAGATGAGAACCCCAAGTGATGTGCTTTGCGTTGAAGTCACCTCCCATTATAAAGTACTATTTATGACTATTGATTAGGTGTTTGTATGTGTCACATTTGATTTGATGACATGGAGGACGTGACATGAGGGAGAGCTTTGATTTATGTTCTATGGTTATGGTTGCTGACTGAATTTCTTCCGTGCATATTCTAAAGTCTTCATAGTGGACGTGTGTGTGTCTTTTATTAATATAGCACTGCCACCTCGAGCACAATTGCTTGGATATACAGTGTGATATACTTTATAATGTTTTAGTCTTAGGTAGGTCTAACTGTTGAAGTGCGTTTCGTATATCAAACACTGGTCTACATATATAGGAGAGCTAAAACTTTTTCTAGCTCGTTTCTGTTTGTCATGATCCCGTTTGCTTTCCAAAGCATAATATTGAAATGTTTACATATTTTTGTGTGTTTAGAAACTTCTTTTTCTAGCTTCTCTAATCTCTTATCGAGTGCTGCATACAATTTTTCATGGTTTGAAAGTTTCGTTAGAATCTGCATCACGATATCTTGATCTGAACTTTGATTTTGCCGTGCAGAATTACTAACTATCTGTGCAAAGTTATATATTTTTCGATACCGTATCGTTGCTGAATGTTGTTTTTATACTCTTTGTAATTGTTTTTGGTGTATATTCTATCGTTGCTGTTGGTGCAGCCTTTTTTTGAGCTTTAGTTTTTCAAAAAGAATGATTTAAAAGTGCAAAATTCATTTTAAATGATTTAAACTTAAATTCAATTCAATTAATTTATTTTTGTTTTTGTTTTTTCTCAGCGGGAATTTATTGAAAAATGTTATATTCTATGCATTAATGATTGCAAGACTCATTCAGATTTGAATCATTCTTTTACAGCACTGGTTTCAAACTGTGTGAAACGGATGGTCCATCGCTTGCTGCTGGCACACAAAGTACAGCAACAGTTTCAACATTAATGGGATTGGCAATTGGCTCCACAGGTGGAAAAAATTAATTTGCAGTCACAGAATTGATCATCTTCGTAGAGACAGTTGGAGATTCCGCAGAAGGAACTAAAGCTGGTAACGAATTCATACAGACTATATGCATTTCTTATTGGGATGTCAAAAATAACGAAAGGCCATTATTGTAAAGCATAGAGCTACACAATGTTGAGCAGTAGAAGGCAAGTGGATATTGAATATATACAAAATGTGTATGTAAGCACAAACGAACACAACTGCAAACACAATCAAAAATGCAAAATGCCAAATGCAAAATGCTTTCATTGCACATTAATAGAAAAATTGCATGACGATTTTAAAAGCCACATTGCGAAAAAAAAGATGGGAAGCAACATAAACATTAAAAACCGGTCGACCTCTGACCACAAAATACTGCCGTGGATTGTATCTGTGGGTGTGTGTGTATCTGCATCTGTATCTGTGTATTTGCCTTTCACTGCCTGGTAACTGGAAACTGGAAACTGGTAACTGTTCATGTGTCTGCGCTATTATGCAAATTAATTTTTGGCCACACCAAACATTGACATAACCAATGTAGGGTGATGCACACGGACGGCAAGGAGGTCGTGGGCAATGCTGAATGGTGAGATGATGAGATACATTGGAAATGAGTTTTGAGACAGATAGTGGGCAGTCATAAGCTCATCTGTGATAATAGGGTTTCGGCAAGCAACAGCATCAACCAACTATACTGTTGAGAATGCTCCGATGCTGATGGCACCGATGATGACAAGGAATGCGACAACAAGCAGCAGCAACAGCATCGAATGCAACTGTAACAGTGACAAAAACCACACCAGATACTTCTGTTACTACTGCTATTGTAAAATCAACAATCGTCAGCAACTTTGTGACTATGAGTTGAATAATTTTTTTTTTTTTTACTCAAATTCGAATATTTGGCATTGTTCCTATAGGTATGTACGATATATACTAACGAATGGATATTTGTAGTAGTGAATAGCAATATAGTAGTGACAAAACAAAAATAACAATAAATAAACGTACTTCATATGCATTCAGTGCATACAGCAGAACTACAGTGAAAGCTGCCTAAGATGGTGCATATGTATTATATGTATTACATAAATATTATATTTTAAAGTACTCTTCATTCCATTTATTTATTTTGGCGTTATTTCTTTCACAGTCACACAGCAATGGCCTCCCTTTCCGACAGTGCCTCCGTTTCCTTTTTATCTACTTTTACGTACTAACTTAAGGATAAATTATGTCTAATGTACTAATTTAGCACTTATGGACAATTTATGCCTATTTAATACTAATTTATACTACTGTTCGGCCAATCTGACAATCGTGTTCGACCTCGATCATCAGATATACTTATATCTACCCTACGTGTTGCTTTCTTCTAAATAATCTTTTAATTTCCACAGTTTAATATTGCACGCTTCTATTACTTCATTGTACGGCATCTTCGTTGTTTGTCCATTCTTCATGTCTTTTATAACGTATCTATCATGCGGAAGCTTTTAATGAATTACATAAGGTCCCTTAAATTTAGGTATGAGCTTCTTATTTACCCCTATCGTAGTATCTACATTCTTTATTACTACAAAATCTCCTTCACTTTAAACTTAATTTTATTATGTTGCTTTTCATTATATTCTTGTATTTTTAGTATCTTTTCTTCTGCTTTTGCGCTTATTTCTTCCAAATCAATTCCCCCAGGCTGAAACTGTAGTCATCTAAGTACACCGAAAGTTTATCAACTATAATTCCTCTTTGATTTTCTCCAAATAATGCTTGACTCGTGGTTATACCTATTGATCTATGTATTGATCTATGTATTGAGTTATTAAGTGCAAATTCGTTTATACCTAATTTTTCTGAATCCAATCACCGTGATCTACTGTGTCGTTTCGTTTTGCTAGCATAACCTTTAAGCTTCTATTTACCTTTTCTACTTGACCATTTGCTTGTGGAGAGTGTACTGCTACCTCCACATGTTCTAGGTTTCGGTCGTTCATTAAGAGCTGACCTACATCTTTTGATGTAAAGCATGTTCGTCTATCTTTTATGCATCTATTCGACCTGCTATAGTAGTCAAAGTATTTATTTAGGTCTGCCACAACTTCTTTTGTACTCGTACTTAGAACTGAGAAAAGTTTTACGTAATAAGGTAAATGCGTCTACAATGGTCAATATGTGTTTTCTCTTAGATCGGAGTGACGCCTGAGGACCCATATGATCCAAATGGATCGAAAGAAACGGTTTTCTAATTTTGGGTATACTATGGAAATTTTTTATGTTCGGATGCTGACATACTGTATCTTTCGGAAGGTCGACTCGCAGCTACGATTTGCTGTACACGAAAGCAGTTAGATGGAGAGTTGTCAAGCTTTATAATGACGATGCCGGACATTTTGGACTAGAGAAAACTATTGCGAAAATCGAACAAAAATTTTGGTTTCCTAAAAATGAATATGCGAAAATATGTATAAGATTATATAGCATCATGTATTCAGTGCTGCTATTATAAATCGAAAGGTAGTAAGCCCGAAGGAAGCTTACGTACATTTTAATGATCCTGAACATGTACCGTTTCGCCAAAAACATATCGATCATTTGGGTCCGTTTATACGAAGCAAACGCGGAAACTCGCACGTCCTAGCAGTGTCAGATAGTTTCAGCAACTTTTGCATCGTAATACCGGTTAAGAACACGAAAACCCTTCCAGTTATCAACGCTCAAAAAGAAATTACGAGTTATTTCGGACTACCAAAACGAATAATAGCTGATCGGGGAACAGTTTTCACAGCCAAGTCATTCGAAGAATCTGTAACGAACAAAACATATCAAAAAATCATATCAAAAACGCTTTACGCACCCCACGCGCAAATGGTCAAGTCTAGCGAGCAAATAAAATAATCCTGAACTACATTCGCACGACAACGAATACGCAGCAAGATTGGGACTTGACGCTCCGCGACTTGCAATGGTCTGTTTACTCGCAACAAAACGCTACATCTGGGTTTAGCCCAAACGAATTGGTTTTCGACTTCAAGCTGATTGACGTCATACAGAACCTTTTGACCGCTGAGATTCACTATATCAGTCTCAAATTAAATATACATTAAAAACATCAAGCTGTAATCGAAAATATTCAAAATGAACGAAAGAAATGGAAAATCCGTTTTGACCGAAAACATTCAACACTTGCTTGAATGCGAAGCACCAGCTACTGGTGAATCTCGAAAACTCATGCCTCTTTACCGTGGTCCGTACCAGGTCATGAAAGATATTGGCAGTGAACGATACCTCGTAGAAGACATTCCGGGTATGCATATCACAACACGTAAGTTTTGCTCTGTGTACTCTCTCCGACAAAATGAAGCAGTGGTGCTCGAATGCACCAGACCTCGACATCGATGATGATGACTACGACTACGGAATCACGCACGATTCAGCATCAGGATTCGCCGAGCTGTCATGCGACGTTTGCCCAGCCCTAAACATCAGCCCAAAGCAACCTTAAACGATCGTCGCCTGTAGACAAGAAGTCAATCATGTGTAGCCTTTGCAACAGGACAGTCGCGTGCCAACGAGAGAACGGAGCAGTAGCCTGACATGCTGCGACTGTTTCTTTTATTATATTGAATTTTGAGTCTAAATATTAAGTAATAAATAAAGAGTAAAACGAACATATTACAGAAGTGATTTGGAAACATTTTGAAGATTTTTCTTCATAATTTGTATCGATATCACTTATGACATTTGTTTTATTTTGCTCACCTGCATCAATTGAACCATTTGCAACTTTAGCATCCTCTACATCACAGTATGTGCCAATTTTGAACTGAATAGCATAAAAATTGATCTCCAAAAATGCGCAACAACATCCAGACAGACATACAGACGGACAGACATACAGGCGGACAGACAGACGAACGGACATGGCCAGATTGACTCGTCTCTTCGAGCTGATCAAGAATATATATACTTTACTACGATGTCTCCTTTAACTGATAATCTGATAATATCATTTCACACTATCGGAGGTGTCACAGAAATCTCTAGACAAAAATCCGTCTGTTGATTTGAATTTCTCTAAAAAATTCCGTAGGTGTCAATCTTCGAGAACGGTTTTCTTCGAAATCTTCGAGATTTCATAGAAAACCGTTTTTAGTGTACAGACGAGTTTTCTGCTACGCAGAGTTGTTGTGTTGGCAACGCTGTCATTCGTTGTTGTTGCGTAAACTGGCTTGGTCGGTTTTCAGCAACTATGCACACAATTTTATAAATTTAAATTAAATAATAAAATGTGCTAAATGTTTAAATCCGAAGAAACGAAGTTTTACCTTATGATTTGATTTGGTTTATATATGCAATCAAAAATTTCACCAAGCAAAAGGCTGGAGATTTCAAGCGGTCTAAAAGAGATTTCTCTGAGACCTATGAAATTGGTTTAGGTCGGAATTGGGGTGAAAGAGATTTCTGTAACACCTCCGTATGTGTGAATAGTATGAAAAAATAGATCATCTCTAATGAAAGGACGCATCACATAATCAGGGGAGGGATACAAAACTCTCTCTTGTTGGGGTGGGGGGGATGTGGTTGGTTAAAAAACAGAAAGAATCAAATGAAAACCAGAGAAAACGATACCTTATATTCCAATTTTATATGCTACATTTTTATATTCGACATGATTTCTCAAAATGTAACTAAACGACCTTTTTACATACTTCTTCAAGATAAGCTTGACTAGAGCTTGTACGAAGGATTTTTTTTAATATTTTTTATCACAACTAATCTAACAGACGAATACGTGGTCCAAAATAGTAGGGGAGATTGGGAAGTTTTGTTTTCGGGACTTAACTACCACGAACATCGGTAGATTGTCAATGTTTTAACTGGTGTTTGTAGTAGACCTCTAAATACAACCTCTTGCAAACGAAATGTAACATATTCGTAATCGTGTTGAAAATATATCGGATAGCGTGTAATGTGTAAAATAGGCATACGTAATTTTTTGGTGGGATATTGTGAACCATGAAAAAAATATTGCGAGCAAAATGGCATATTTTCGTGATTTATCTTTATTAAAGTTATAGAAAAATAACATATTTTTTTAATCAAATAAGAGATGAAAAAAAAAATTGTCTGATTTGCAATCTGCACTTTATCAGCTTCTTTTCCTCTTCTTGTGTACAAGTGCCACATTTTCAGGTGAAGTCAAAGTGGCAGATGCGAAAAATTTGCGACCACTTTTGGATTTTTCGACCATTGTAACACTCTTCAGATGGCTAACCTCTCGCAATGCACTGCGAAGCGATGCAGCTCAGAAGTGGTGAAATCATCATCGGTAGAATCGCGTTATCGCCGTCCTCAGAGCATTGAGATTTTCCGCTCAACTCAGCCGCCAAGAAATCTTAAATACGTGAATACATTCGCATTAAATGGCTAAATCGTCGTTACTTTAACTCCACTCTTTATATTTTTTGCCGTGGGTGCGGTAATTTGAGAACTCTACCGATTGGATTTTTTATCCAAGCTTGCTACTGGGTGTGGAACATTTTTTCGAAAGGACCGAATAAGCTGACGTTTATGGGTTGCATGCGAATCGTACAATGAGAAGGAAATGAAACAATCGTGATACCATTAGCAACCGCCATATCTAAGGCCTCCACGCTGAGATGGGAAGTTTCGGTGATTCTTTTGTTGCGTGATTTATAAAATGAGCAATAAATTTAAGGAATTCGACTGAATTCGAATTCGAAAATCTATTAAAAATGAAAAACAATGATAAAACAAAGGCAAATTTAATTACACTAGTTAGCAAAAAGAATAAGATATTTGGCCTAAACAAAGTATTCAAATTCTGCATAAATAAATCGAAATACGCATGAAATATGCCAACTGCAGTTGAAAAATGTCAATAATTGAAAAAATGTGTGTTTTCAAAACTTCCCAATAATTGTGGTTCACAACTCTCCACATTGAACATTTGCACACTCTTTACTGCGTGGAATTTGTAATTCACAACATAATGCGACTCCAAGTACCATAAACACAAATGGGTGAAAAAACTTATGGTGTGATTTATTTTAAGCGCTAATTATACAGAAAAAATATGAACGCTTATTGATGCGATGCGTGCCAATGAAAAGGTGAGCTCACGTCAAGAGAAACATTTGACAGGAATTGAAATATTCCCACCATTCATAGCATGGTGGATAATGACGTGGTTAAGAGCTCCCCACGGTTCACAACTCTCCCCTACCCTTTTGTACACTACTGTGTCAGTCTTACCTTGAAGAAGTGTGCAAAATTTGAATATGATCGGTTCATTATATTTTGAGAAATCATTTCAACCGGCTTAAAAAATAGAGTTTTGAGAAAAATGAGCTTCATCCTCCATCTCCATAAAGCAAGGAACCCGTGTAATTTCTTAATTTATATTGTGGTACCTACATAAGTTACAGTGTTAGTCTGCTTATTATGGTCAATTCTTGGAACACAATTTGGACCTACTTCTACTGAACGGATTTAACTTGACACAAAATGGAAATTGTACACCAAATTTGACAAGTCTAGTCAAATTAACAACAACAACAAAATTATAGTACAGAAAGTAGAAGTGGGGTACAGTTTTGTATGATGCTGATAAATAATTTGTAGAGGGATCGTCGATCTAAGTGTTACCAAATAAAAATGCTGTAATTTTGCCAATTTATATATTTTTTATTTAAAAGCTTCAATAAAGCGTAAAAACATTTCAAACTTTAAGAAAAATTTGTTATTGTTCAATGTAGCAAACTTTAGCGACTTTGTCCGGGAAGGCTTCACACGCTGCACGAATTTGGTACGATGGTATTTGATTCCATTTTCGGAAAGAACAACTTTTAATGCATTGACCGTCGCATATTTTTTAGTTGATATTATGGCCTCCAGAATGGGTCATATAGCAAAATCCATTGGGTTCAAATTTGGGGCATATGTTGGCTATTGTTGTGAAGAAATGAAGCTGGGAACGTTATCTTGTAAAAAACATTGGGTTTCTCTGGCTTTATGGAATGGTGTCGAGTCTTGTTGAAACATCCAATGGTTTCTACCGAATTGTTTACGTGCCCAAGGTAACAACACATCGTTTAAAATTCACATTAGATATGTTGATTTACCTTTACGCTCTGAATGAAAACGAGTAGAGAGCGTCCTATGGCAGTTACCTCGGTTCAAACTATTACTGTTGCAGGCGCTTACTTTCGCAGAGCAATTCCCTGGTCTAAATTATCTTTTTAACTTGCACTTTCACAGTACATGATCGTTTTGCTAGGTTACATATTGCTGAACATTTTTCAAAATCGCCAGTACCGTGGCAGTGTTTTAACACTGTTGCTCTTGTAGAGCTTAAATCATAGTTCATTTTTTAATATGTGCCCCATGCTCTGCGAGCAGACACATTGAGTTTTTTCGCCAATTGAACTGCGCCTTGTCGTGGATTTCATTGAATTCTGGCCCTCACCTTTTTAACCATTTTGATGTTACCAGAATCACTGTAACGTGTAATGGTCCCATACACAAAATCTTTGTTCACACGTAAATGACGTAGCTCATTTACAATGGCTGGTTGCAGTTTTCCAACCAAATATAAAGCAGTAACACTGATGCGTTTGAATTCTATTTCGATAACTTTATTTAACTGCAACGTAAAACGAGGCTTGCTTCCCTAGGCTTATAAACAACATAGCAGACTGATGCTTGACAAAATAGGAGCGCGCTGTCATTAGCCGTTTGATTGCTACAGCAGCGTGAAGTTGGTAGCACTTGGAGTGCCGACCGTTGCATATCTTAATGGGATCTGCCTACACTTTATTTTGTCTGTTACATTCTTTTTGACAGAGCTAGTTTAAGCTTTTACCATATTGGTTAAGGATATATAAATACTTAGATATTTAAAATCAAAAACTATCGATAGTTTCGACTATCGTTCGAAAAAGTGGGCCCTATCCATTGTGTTCAAATACTACTAAATACTCAATAGGCTCAGCTATAAGCTATACAAACGACTCATATCTTCTTCTACGGCTCCATTATTTCAAGTTTTCATACAGATTACTGTCGGTATGAAGCTAGTACTGGATACTATTAAGGTACTACTATGGTTATGTGATTAACTTCAGTGAAGACAATATGTACTTGTCAATAACCTTTGTTTACTGCAATGCCTTCTGTAATGGCTACCTGATGCCATATACAACATTCAACGAAGTGTTCGAGTCGTATTTGAACCTGACCTGAAATTGAAGACTGACAATCAACTAAGAGGCACTTAAGCATAATATTTGATTTAACCATTCGAATGTAGGGATCGTTTATTATTATTCGGTTTCCTCGATACTTTTGATTATAGCTACATCGATCGTTTAAAGTGTTTTCCTTATATTAATAGATAAGTAATACCCATTAGAGATGATATACACACATTTCAACGCTTATTCCCGTGCGTTATATCTATTTCACGGTCGACATAATCTCCCGTTCGAGCAAATAGTTCGATTAAGCATGGATCATTTTCGCACCACGTATATTCTAAATAAAAAGTGATCGAAAATTGGACTTCCAGATCTCGCAACATCCGTGCCAGCCGCGGCCCACATGCACGAAATCATATTTAAACACTACTGACATAAAATCATCTTTCTAATAAGGCCAATTTCCAGTTTGAAATGATGTAATGTTAGTATTTCAATTCAATTCAAAGTTTCTAGCATAAGTACTTTATGTGGTCTGTGACATCTCCTACTTCCTGTTACAAACAAGTGCACAAACTTACTATACACTTACTGCCCTCCACGGCAGGGTATAAGCACGTTTTCTAATGGCAAACTGACTGACAGCTGAGCTGCCAGTTTATTCTGGGGCATGGTTGCAATACTCTGCCTATGCATATATTCTGTGTTGTTGTTGATGGTTGGCATTTCTATGGCATTTTTATCGTAAATAAATTTGCATTTTTGTCACTTTAGAGTCTGGCAATGGCAACATATGCACTGACGCACAGATATAGATACAAATATAAATAAAACAGAATAACTTCAAAGTATACAATAATATTCAAGTACAGTGAAAACAGAATATTGATGAATTAATTTGCAAATGTGTCCGTGCGTATTGCACAGTGTGTGAATTAGAGATGAGCTAATCAGTGATTTTTGAGTAGCAGGGATTATTACTTTGAAATCACTGTGATTTTCAACTGCTACTGCGATCACTGTTAAAATAAAAAGCAAAAAAAAATCACAATTCACAAAAATTCACAAAAGAAAGTTCACATTTAAAAAATCGATAAAAAAAAGTAAGTAGTTTATTGAAAAAATTTTTATTACACACTTTGGGAATTTATATCTTAAAAATTATATTGTCCAAATGTAAACCGTTTCCTATGATGGCTCGGCAGGTATTCTCCGTGATGGCTGCCATTTCGTGACGAATATTTCCTTTAATTGTGCCAGGGAAGTCGGTTTGTTGCCCTAAACTTTAGATTTGACGTAACCCCACAGGAAAAAGTCCATAGGGGTTAAATCGGGACTTCGTGGAGGCCAATTTATATCACCTCTCCTGCAGATTAATTTGCCAGGAAAAATTTCATCCTGAAACTTTAATTCTTGCACCAACTGAATTTTGTAGGGGTGCAGCTTTAAATCTTTGTGTAAAATGCGGAACAATGATGATCTATGCACATTTAAAGCAACAGCACGCTTCCGAATCGAAAGGTCCGGGTTGTCACGAACAGACTGAATAACACTGTCAACGTTTTCGAACGTTCTCGAAGACCTTGGACGCCCGGATTTTGATTTTTCTAGCGTTGAACCGGTCTCTTCAAACTTCTCGACCCATTTTCCAATGAGTTTTCTTAGCAATGGAGTCGAGGGTCATTTAAATGACGAACATGTCGAATACTGCAGAATTTTCTGCGCGCTACAGTCGCTGAATTACCTTTTTTGTAAAACTCACGTACGCACAATGCACGGTCCGCTCCCGAGAAACGCTCCATAGCGACTAAATTCCCAAAAGCTAGGCTACCGATTAACATACCCCCCGCGCCCCACGGAATAGTTGTGTTCACGCAATCAGCAAATCAAATGTGAACTTTCTTTTGAGACACCCGTTATATATTTTTTTTATTATCTAAGCCAACACTTTTATTCATAGTCTTCTTAAATTTCAATGATGGTTCCGACTATCTTCCACACCATCGAATCGTTTCTTGTACCATTTTAAGCAAATCGTCTCCAGGTAGTCAAATGATTTGTAAATATTCGAGTGCCAACTGCTGTTGATTGCAACGCCCATGCCAAAAAGCTATTGGAACATGTATATCCCACATTATCCTTCCCAGGATTAACCAAGTGGTATACCTACACTAGAATCCTTTGGGACTAATTTCATACTTCAGCAAATCGCCATCAGTTTCTGGAATATCTTCTTTTTGGTGCCATTTTCTGGAGAGGATTTGGGAAGGTGGTGTTTCAGGGAGACATCGGTTGTGGATTTATTTTAGTGCCACCTATTGCAGATATAATTTCCGATTCCAAAAATTGACTGGATCATCTAAGTTTCACATAGTTCTTCCCAGGATTGATCAAGTGCCTTCATCACTACAACTTGTAAGGACTAAGGCAATACTATATGAAACCGCAATGGTATGCTGAACGAGTTGTGTTTTGATGTAATTTTCTAGAGAGGATTGAATATCAAAACCCAGGAAAATATCAGAAAGAAACATTTCATTTTCCCCTTCAGTGAAATTGACAGTGTTTTAGATAAACAGGAGGACCTTGTCTAAAGGCAAACGTGGGGGATTGCTGGAATTTGTGTCG
>JAWNNQ010002092.1:0-116483 GCA_035044765.1 Leucophenga montana
GGAATATTTTGAAAAACAATAAAGCCATTTTTATTTAAAAATGTTTGTTATTATTTGCTATTCCCGAAATATAAATAGTATCCCTCGTATATGTACATACATATAATGGACGTGCTTCGTCCGCTTTTAGGCGTAGCCCTATATATACCAACCGACAACTTTGTAGTTTCTATAGTTTCAATTTTTGAAGCAGTCTTTGTATTATAAAGGCAAACATTTTCTTTTCTTTTGTGCAGTGCTTTTTTTAAATTTCTTTTACAATTTTTCAGCACTTTGCGAATGCATTTATTTATCAATATACATACTATGTATGTATATAGGTATAATATTTATATATATATGTACATATGAAAAGGGAGTTGCTCATATGTAACTATATAAACAACTACATGCCTCATAAATGCATGCACAACAAGTAGAACATGGAAAAAGTTTTCAAGTGCTCACAATGCCAATATTTTGCCCATACTCTTATATTCGTAGGTATATATATCTATGTTTGTATATGCAGTCAGACGAGTAGAGACTTCAGACTGGCGGTCAGAAAAAACCAAACCAAATCAAACCAAACCAACCAAACTTACTAACTCATTCATTTTGAGTGAGAAGTTTTTGTGCAGTTTTCTATACAACAAAAAGCTTCGAAAATCTGTAATTGTTGTTGTGAAAAAATTGAGCACTTAGGGATTTGTTGGTTGGTCTAAATTGGTTAGAAACAAACTAAATACTCGTATGTATGAATTTATATACTTAAGATACATATTTCGATATGGATTTTTTGATATACCTATACGAGCGTCGTTGCGTTTACTTGTTTTCAATAAAATATTCTGGAATGAGAAAGCATTTAATCATTTAAGATTTCTAGAAAAACAATGGCATTTACACTAGCTGAAACCATCGCGTTGTTGCCCCTTCCCAATGTTCCCTTCTGCATCCTTACCAACATGCCTCCTTCCTTGCCCTCTCGATCCCACATTAACATGTATAGAAAATTCCATCCTCTATCTTAAATAGATATGACGAATTTTGTGTATCGGATTTAAAATACGCGTATGCATTTCACACCTTCCCAACGCCGCCCTTCCCCTGCAACATTCTCCCTGATCCTCTGCCACCTGCCCCTCTTCCACCCTTCCCTACCACCCCTTCGTTGACAGCAAGTGACAGCAAAATTGATCGGTAGAGTGCTTAAGCATATAACTCCAAGGTCTCTAAAAGCTTTCGTATGAGATACTTTAAAAACAAAACAAACTCAAATATCAGGATCGACTTATTTCGATGTTAATTTTTATAATTTAAGAACGTTGTTCCATGTGATAAATTAATAACTTAATAACTATAACTACTAATAATAAATTAATAACTATGAATAAAAATCAATAACAATCTATGAAAAATAGCAATTAGTTTATGACACAATAGCGTCTTTCCTCAATTGTTTAAACGTCATCAGCTAATTGTTTCTTACGAAATTACGGGAAGGCACAGATTTGACTAATTTGATTTTTCTTATTATTACTGAAATTACGGCGACGACGAATCAATTTTAACCATGGTGATACGACTTTACGTACATCAGCACAAAAAAGCGACTATTTGAGGGTCAGTCGCCGTATATCACCGATTTGATAACCAATTATTTTGTTTCTGTTCGCAAAAGTAAAGAAACCAACGAATTTCAAAACAAGAAGAGGCAGTTGATGCTTTTAAAACGCGTTTAACGGATGCATTTTGCAAGTGTGTCAAAATGAGCTGAGTAAGAATATTCTATCGGGTATGGGTTCTATGTTTCATCGGGTTCCATGTTTCATAGTAACAGCTGATTTCGGAGGTTTCAGAGAGGTTATACATTTGTGCAATAATGTTTAGGTTATAACGCCTAGAGTTTTAGAAATAATCATTTTTTTTTTTTTACTGTGTTGAATATGTAAAATTTTGTGTTAACTAAGCAACATTCGCGGGAGGTTTCAATTCGCTGCTATAATTGAAAGAAAAGTGCATCTGAAGCGCATCGAAATCTTGTGACAATGTGAAATGGTGATTTCAGCGTTAGAGACAAGTCTCGCTCTGGACAGCCAAACAAATTCGAAGACAAAGAATTGGAAGCATTACTCGATGAAGATCCGAGTCAAATGCAAGAGAAGATTTCAGAATCATTGGAAGTAACTCAACAATCAGTTCTGTACGATTGAAATCCATGTGAATGATTCAAAAGCAAAACCATTCAAACTGAGCAATGGTGATCCAGTTAAAAAATTTATTTTTCAGGATTCTGTATCAAATTTACGAAAAAAAGTTTCTTGTCCATACAAAATACACCCTAAGTATGTAGTAGTATGCATATATATATATATATATATATATATATATATATATATATATAGATATATATAGATATATATAGATATATATAGATATATATATATATATATATATATATATATATATATATATATATATATATATATATATATATATATATATATATATATATATATATATATATATATATATATATATATATATATATATATATATATATATATAGAATAGTATATATGTATATATGTATATATGTATATATGTATATATGTATATATGTATATATGTATATATGTATATATGTATATATGTATATATGTATATATGTATATATGTATATATGTATATATGTATATATGTATATATGTATATATGTATATATGTATATATGTATATATGTATATATGTATATATGTATATATGTATATATGTATATATGTATATATGTATATATGTATATATGTATATATGTATATATGTATATATGTATATATGTATATATGTATATATGTATATATGTATATATGTATATATGTATATATGTATATATGTATATATGTATATATGTATATATGTATATATGTATATATGTATATATGTATATATGTATATATGTATATATGTATATATGTATATATGTATATATGTATATATGTATATATGTATATATGTATATATGTATATATGTATATATGTATATATGTATATATGTATATATATATATATGTATATATGTATATATGTATATATGTATATATGTATATATGTATATATGTATATATGTATATATGTATATATGTATATATGTATATATGTATATATGTATATATGTATATATGTATATATGTATATATGTATATATGTATATATGTATATATGTATATATGTATATATGTATATATGTATATATGTATATATGTATATATGTATATATGTATATATGTATATATGTATATATGTATATATGTATATATGTATATATGTATATATGTATATATGTATATATGTATATATATGTATATATGTATATATGTATATATGTATATATGTATATATGTATATGTATATATGTATATATGTATATATGTATATATGTATATATGTATATATGTATATATGTATATATGTATATATGTATATATGTATATATGTATATATGTATATATGTATATATGTATATATGTATATATGTATATATGTATATATGTATATATGTATATATGTATATATGTATATATGTATATATGTATATATGTATATATGTATATATGTATATATGTATATATGTATATATGTATATATGTATATATGTATATATGTATATATGTATATATGTATATATGTATATATGTATATATGTATATATGTATATATGTATATATGTATATATGTATATATGTATATATGTATATATGTATATATGTATATATGTATATATGTATATATGTATATATGTATATATGTATATATGTATATATGTATATATGTATATATAAATTAATATATATGTGTAGATGAATATATATGCATGTGTATTTGTGTGTATTTGAGGAGAACGAGTTAAGGAAGTTTAGCAAAATCCAGTGAATGCACTGGAAACCATTGGAAGAAACCTACAATTGAGTCGACAGACATCGCGTGAACCGCACAGTACAAGTGCAGCCCTGGACCCCGAACACAATTCCTACTCCCTCTCAACACATGTTCGATGCCGTCACCGCCGTTGCCGTTGCCCTACATACATACATACAGACAAACACACAAACAAACATATACATCAGACAGAGCAGTAGCTTTGCGTTGTTTTGTCTCTACCTCCCCCAAATTTACCACCAGCTTCAGCAGCTTCTTCAGCTCTAGCTCAACTATACAACGCGTGCCTTTGACTGTCCAGTGTATAGAGGAATCAACAGTCAGCCACCAGGCAGTAAAAATCAAAATGGACAGCAGCAGAGTGCACAGGTTTCAGCACTCTTTTCTCTTATATTCTTATTGTATTTTGCGTCATTCGCGTAAAAGAGGAAACAAAAAAAATAAGTAGAGAGTATAGAATACAAAAAAAAAAAAATTATATCGTATATAAAGTTTGATCCCAAACAGCAACATCAACATCAACGGCTTGTTGCCAAGGGACCCATAAAGCAGTAACAGAGACAGCTAACTACTGCCTCCGACCAACACCGCCACGATTGAACCAAGTCAGTAAAACGCGCAACGCGTGAGTGAGACAGCTTAAGGCCTAAATAGAAAGCGTGTAATCGGGAAGGGAGCAACCTGTCGCCGTATACAGTTTTGTGTCTACTGTTGAAGGCTTCTACCTCCTCATTTTCTTCATCATCCATCTTTGAGGATTGTCGTAGTAATACGTAAATGCTTAGACTCCGGCAGCTCTAAATAGATTTAAGTGCAAACAGAGAAAAGTGTGGAGTGCAGCAAAAAAAAAAAAAACAGATTTTTCTCTTTCTCTATGCCTTTCTCTGTTGGTTCTCTCTCTCTTTTTTTTGCTGCCATAAACTTTTGAGATGAGATTCTCGTTTTGGACACGCTTACAAATTTCAAACTGCAAAAGTTCAATGCCAAGGAAAAGTTGTTTAACAAGATTCGAATCAAAGATGCAGTACTAGTTTAATCATCTTGGAACGCTCTTCTCTTTTTTCTGCACTTAATCTTTCCATCGTGTAAAACTGCTTAAACGAGTGCATAACTTACATGGTCAAAGCGTAAAGTTTTACGTAGTAGCATTTAGTACAGCACAATTTGTGTTGACTTACCTGTAATAAGAGAAGAAGAAAATAATTGATATTAATATTAAATACGTAGGTGTACAGCTATATATTGCGTAATATACATATATTTCTCATTAGTTGGTATTTCAATTTGCATTTTTTTTTGTTATAAATATTATAGGACCTATATACAAGGTACGATCTAAAAATAACCGAACTATTAATTTAAATCATAGAACACGTAGCTGAGACTTGTTAAAAAAAGTTTATGATGATGATTGTATGAGTCGTACTCAAGTTTCCACGGGGTTTATACGATTTAAAACGGTCGTGATGATTTAAATGATGATCAAAGACTTGGACGATCGTGCTGAGTTAGTACAAAATGTAAGTGAAATAATTGCTTTGATGCAAATTTCACTGTGAGAATGCTGGTGATGAAACATGGTGTTTTAAATATGATCCTGAAACTAAGCGACAATCTGCAGAATGGAAGTCAAAAGATGAACCAAAACCTAAAAAGTTGAGTTTTCAGAAGTCAAGAATCAAGACAATATTGATTGCTTTCTATTATTCCAAGGGTATTGTTCACTATTAATTTGTTTCAGAAGGTCAAACTGTCAATGGAGAATAGTATTTATAAGTTTTACAACGCGTTTGTGGTCGAGAGTTCTACGTATTAGACCCGAATATTCTAAAGGAAAGCAGCTGTTTGTATTGCATGATAATGTACCACCTCACAAGACCAAAAAAATCAATGAATTGATGAAAACACAGATTTGTCTAATCGAACACCCTCCGTATTCGCCCGATCTATCAACGTGCGATTTTTTTATCTTCCCAACAATTAAAACTGCATTAAAGGAGCTTTTTACGATGACATTCCAGCCATACAAGCAGCCGTGACACAGGTGCTAAAGAATATCTAAAAAATCGTGTTAAAAAAGTCTATGGATAAATTAGTTGAACTTTCCAAACGTTATTAAGTTAAATGGATCGTATTTTGAATAAATATTAGCTTTGAAACATAATACTATGCTTGCTTTGTTTTATAACTAAAAACTTCGTTTATTTTTAGATCACGCCGTGTACTTGTATATGTTGAAGTATACTAAATACTATAGTACTATTGAACTTCGAGCTACGTACTGTGAACAGTTGCAATTTTGTCACTGTTTATGCAATACTTTAAGGGAAGCATCAGCGACTAAATCACAGTGAACGGCAGTTCACGCAAGTGACAAAAGCCCAACTCATTGTGGCTAGCATTACTGAATATACTGAACACTTATTCTAAGGATTTCTGATGATTTTCATTTTTAGTTTGATCGCGTTTTAATTGAGTACTAATCGTACTTAAAATTTTAAGCTAACTTGTATAAGTATGAGGAAAAATATGACTGCTGTAAGTTGGCAGGTCTTTTGTAAACAAACCCAAAAACAGCTGATATTCGCCAGTCACAGACAGTCGTCAAATGGTGCACACAATAGAGTTGTCTCAAAGTCTTAAATTTAGAGGACGTAAAATTTCTTGTTTCATAAAATTTAAAGCACAATTCCATAAATATATTCATTTTACTTTAAATTTTATAACAAACTAGGGAGCTCCACTCATAGTAAAAATAAGTAATAAAGCTTAGTAAAAAAAAAAAGCAAAAATAAGTAGGGTTCCTCATTTCCACACCAAAGCAGAGGTAGAGGATTTGGCACATTTTTTATGATGTGGAGTCCCCAATAGGTACGAGGGGTACTATTTATATTTCGGGAATAGCAAATAATAACAAACATTTTTAAATAAAAATGGCTTTATTGTTTTTCAAAATATTCCCCTTGATGATCAATACACTTTTGCATTCGTTCAAACCATTTGTCATAGCAGATTTTCCATTCCTCTCGAGACACCTCCAAAACATGGTTATTGAACGCTCCAACTGCTTTTTCAGCGCTCGTAAATCGTTGACCACGCAGTTTACCTTTGATACTAGGAAACGAGAAGAAGTCATTGGCTGCTAAATCAGGACTGTACGGAGGATGAGTCATTAATTCGCTGTTTTGACTGCCCAAAAATGCACTTGTTTGACGAGATGTGTGAGAGCTCGCATTGTCATGATGGAGAATGATTCGTCTTTGGCGGATGGTTTTACGACTTCCGGTAAACAAATGGTCGTATATATATATATATATATATATATATATATATATATATATATATATATATATATATATATATATATATATATATATATATATATATATATATATATATATATATATATATATATATATATATATATATATATAGATACGGGGATGTCACAGCAAGCTCTAGACGAAATTCCGTCTGGTGAGAAATGTCGTAGGCGTCAGAGAAATGTAGTAGGTGTCACAGCAAACTCATAGATTTCATTCACAGCAGTGTTTAATGCACTGCCGTGTTTTGTTTTAAATGATTAAATTATAAGACATAGTTACGAAGAAAACACATTTATAAATAAGGTTTTCCTTATAATTTGATGAGATTACATATGCAATCAACAATTTCCCCTAGCAAAAGGCTGATGATTTCAAACGGTCTAAAAGAGAATTCTGTAACACCTACGAAATTGTAGCACAAAACCCCCGTAAGACTTAAATCAAAGTTAATTTTTTTTTTTAAATTAGTTCATTTAATTGTTGTAATTTCACCAGAAAGAAGACTTAATGCTAAAGCTTTAAGTATTAACAAAACATTATTAACCAAAAACCGGCGTTGTCCCAATTTTGCGCTACTTGAATAGAATAAGTATGGTCAAATTACAACAATTAAATGAACTTTAATTTACCATGCTTGGTTTGGGAGCAGTGGGGATAGAAAACAGACTTGTGCTTTTCAAGTGTTGAGGTTGTACATTCATAAAATGTATTGCATGTATCTATGCATTAGTTTCGTCTGTTTTACAAAAGATGTTTCACTTTTTTACAAAATACGGTTCGCGGATAGACTTGAAAGACGAGCAGTATTGGAAAAAGGTGTGGCCTATTTCAATAGTCCTATATGCTATAGAACGCACTTGTAGCATATTTCTATGATATATAGACTATAGGCTACGTCTATAAAAATGAATTAATTAATTAAAAAGAAAAACAAGAAAAAACATTAATTTTCATTGTGAACCCATTTTTTATCATATTGTAAATCATATTGTAAAACATAAACGCGGGGTGGGTTATATATGTAGGTGGTACTCCAAAAAGTGGGCGGTAAACGCCCACCACATGAATTTCAAGCTAATATTGACTTAACTGAAGAAATTTTTCATACGAATGTATAAAAGTGAGCAATGGGTTTGTTAGGGGCTACCTCAAAAAGTGAACGGTACAAGCCCGTATATGTATATATGTACATATGTATGTGAAGCAGTTGTCTTAAAAAGCCACTACATCGAATTTCAACATAATAGTGACTTAAATAAAAAAGTTTTTCATACAAAAAGTCAATAGTGGTTGGGGTGTTTTTTATGGAGGCTACCCAAAAAGTGGGCATGGAGGGTCTATTTTGATATTTTTTTATTTGACTGCCATAAAAAGCAGTGTAGGTGCCAATTGATAACTGGATAGCATTAAAAGTGGTCCCCAAAAAATGCGCAACAACATACAGACGGACATAGCTAGATCGACTCGTCTCGTCTCTTCGAGCTGATCAAGATTATATATTACTTTATGGAGGTCTACTACGATGTCTCCTTTAATGCGTTACAAACTTTCAGGCAAACTAATGTGTGCATGGTATAACAAGAAAGAATGCTGCAGTCCAGATACCATGCACGAGATACACTGTACCTTGTTTAAGATTTCTTTTATGAACTATAAAAGTATTTAAATATATAAAAACAATAAAATTTTCATACAAAAACTCTAAAATGTGGGGGGGGGGGCATAATTGCCACCAATCAATGGCGATCGATATCAGTATTGAGCAATTGGTAGAAAAAGGTCTGAAAGTCTTCTGGTTCTATCAAGATGGCGCGACATGGCACACTGCACGCCCAACAATGGACTTTTTAGTTACAAGTTCCCGGAAAGTGTGGTGTCCAAAAATTAGTACGATGTTGACTGGCCGCCAAGATTTTTGGATTTGCCACCACTGGACTTATTTCTGTGGGAAATTTTAAAGAGTAAAGTCTATGGAAAATGTCAGAAATAGAAATTCTACAGTACATCCGAATCTTTAAACATTTTAATATGAAAATCAATTAATTGCATACGTTTCAGGTATAATTATATTCGATTTTGTTGCTTTATATACTGCAATTGAAGCTGAGGGTTTTATTATACATATGAATATATTGTATCTATACGAAATTTCTATAACAAAAAAAAAAAACAATTCGTTAACGCAAGGTAGGTAAATTCTGCATAAATTTGTTGCAACATTTTCAAAGTGATTTGCAAAACTTAAACGACGATTTCAATACTCATATAGTGTATATTTTTATATAAAAGGTTAGGTACAAAAATCAAATAGAAAAAAAAGTATCTACTAGTTTATTGTATTGTATTGTATATTATATATATATATATATATATATATATATATATATATATATATATATATATATATATATACATGGAGAGATAGATAGGCAGCTAGTAGATAGATATGTATGTATAGATACATGCAGACATAATAGATACATAAACGTATCTTTTGGGTGAATGAACTCTAATGAGAATGTGAACCTAACAACAACAACAACAGCACCAGCAACAATTACAACAACGACACAGCAAAAAGCAAGATGTTGAAAAAAAAAAATCGCAAAACGCAAAGTGCGCAATTTCAGTTTTCTTAAACAACAAAACAGAAAAACTATCTGCGCGATTGTCTCGTTGCCACTGCCTTCGCGTTGCTTGCCTCCCTTCACCCCTTTGGACGCAACGATCGTGTTTGGTCTTTCTGTCCAGGGCCGCGCGCGCTCTCGATCTGTGTTCGTTTGTGGCGCATGAATCAACGCTTACATATATTGATCGTTTTTTTTTTACTGACGTTGTTGTTGTTGCTGTTGTAGAGTGGCAAGACCAAATACAGATTGTGCAAAATGCAAAGGAGAAAAGATACAATTATATACATATGTACATGCATACCTATATATGTATATACATATACATACTATAATGAACACTAGCTAGCATACTTTGTAATAGCGATGGATAGGATAGCTCGAGAGGGGAGAGAGATATAGAGAGAAAATGACAAGAGTTCCAAAAATGGAAAATTTGTCATCGAAGCTATGGAAATACTACACATTATAAAACAACACTATTTCTAAATAAGATTCTTTGTTTTTATAGAAATTCAAAGTCTGAATATGTTTTATAGATTATAATAAAAAAGTTTTTCTTATGATCTTAGACGTTTATTAAGATGTATGTATATATAAAATGGTCCATCGCCCTCCAAACCTAATTTCAAGTCGATATTCGTTTTAATACCAAAATGTTCCATAAGAAAACCTTCCAATTGGACTATATAGTGGGGCGCCACTCCTAAGTATACAAATATAAAGTCTCCAATCCGGTAGCTGTAACAGAGGATATATTAGATCTGAGAGTGATTGACTCTCTGGTAGGCCCATTGAGTCAACTGCTGTGCTGCCGAGCTGCAAATGCAGGTTCTTCCCAAGTGGCAGTCCTATTCCCACTCCTATGGATCATATTGATCGAAATGATGCTAGGGTGCATGGAAGCGGGTTGCTAATGTGTTATAGCTTATGCGTAGCAGTGGCAGATTAACACAAACAGTCTGTGACCTAGTGAAAACAGCACTTAAGAATATTTCTAGCTGGGCAGACTTATCCGGCCCGACTAAGACTGAGCTTACTATTTTCAGGAAGTTACAAGATACCCAACTCAATCGTTCCCAAATTGAATGGAGTACATCTCACATTCGGAGTTAGCCTTAATTTCCTACTTCTGTGGAATGATAACATAAAAGACAAAGAGTAAAAAAAGCAGCAGATGTGGTTTCTCTCCAACTTTTTTATACTGGCTGTATACTGCCGTAGTGAGTGCCGCAAACAATAGATGGTCTAGACTTACCAGGTGTAGCACTTCAAGACGAGCGCGACCTAAGTATGACCGGAAAATAACTCAGTCCCTACTTTGGATGAGTAGAACAGATTTAGCAATGTAAGAGAACACAGTCTCACAGGCCAGCATGTCAGAATACTGGGGGCCTCTCCCCACAAGACTTCTGTAGAAGCTGTAATAACTGCAATAAACCCGAAACGGTCCATCACCTTCTATGTCACTGTCCCGCACTGTCTAAGAGTAGACTCATGTACCTGTGGGAATACTTCCTAAATTACATAAGCTAGAAGTAAAAAATTTAATGCAGTTAAAATCTTCTCAGTGGTTGTAAAAGGAAAGGAATCAAAGGAGATTCGTGTAGTATCATCGTGGTATATCGGGCCGTGGGCGGTCTAAGTGCTAAAATCTAGTATTCAAATTCATATTTATGGTCTTTATTAACTCTTTTCCAGTATTGTTGCACAATTCAAGCCCATTACAGTCAGACTAGACAACAGTTCGGTGTTGTTCATCGGTCCACATTTCTTCAAAAATGAGGTCGATCGGAATGTAAGTGTGAATGGCGTCCGTTATATATTGTATTTTATGGAGTCTCCGATGTCTTCTTATGAGTGTTACAAACTTTGTGATAATATCAATATACAACTAGTATTCACACATTTTATATGACTTTTCAGAAATTTTCCGTGCATGACATGTAACAATGATAGTATGTGGAAAACTCCGAAGTAAAACAATGTGTAACAAATTTGAAAAGCAATTGCATAGACCGCCCTTAGTCTTGCTAAGCCAACTAAACAACCACTAACCAACCAACGACAATTGCACTAAAAAACTAGGTGGAGCTATCTATAATATACCTAGATATACAATTCATATTGCACATATGCATGAAAAATAAATAAAAATCAAAACAAAATCTATACAGCAAAACGTCCAAACTAAAATTAAAAATTCAATTTGAATATACAGTCACATAGAGTTAAAAACAAAACGAAAAAAATATTCTTTTTAGAGCGTTTAGACTTTTATTCAGTATATTTTTATATGCGAATGTATGTATGTATATTTATATATATATTTCTATGCGAATATTATAGTTTTTCGGTTCATGTAGCCGTTGTTCTGGTTGCACTGCATATTGTCTCCGGCAAACATGTCGAGTCAGTGCACCAAAGCATCAATTCGAGAGGACAAATCTGCTCTACACATACCAATTTGTATGAAACGAGCATTTCGTAAACATTTCAACAGTATTCCGTTCAAACCGAAAGTATTTCATTTTCCAATTATAGGAAATCTTGTAGTATTTTTTGCAAAAATATGCAAGAGACAGCAAATTATTTTTAAATTAATTGAAAATGAGAGAAAACTAAGTCTTAATACTTTTCATAGATGTATGCATCAGTATTGAGTTTTTTTCGCATGTTTTTTTTTTAAATTTAATTTTCCATTCACAAATTAAAATTAATAAATCGGCTAATAATATGAAGAAAGATCGCTTCAGTCGAAAGTGCTCGACTAAAAGATAGCTTTGGCACAGTTTAGTTATCACCATTTAAACCATAGATATGTATGGAACCAAAACAAAATATATTTTGATTTTAGCTTGTCGTTTGTTTCCTTGTTGGTTGGTTCTTTTTTTTTTGTTTTCTTAGTTCACCGTCTCGGTGCACTTTTACTTCAATGGTGGCGCCATACCAATTGTTTGAGCATAAAACATAAAATAAATGTGTGAGACTGTGAATTCTTGTACGTGTTTTTATACCCAGTACTCTTAAAAGTTTGTGCAAATGGATGTAACAAGCAGCAGTAGGCGTCGTAGATGCCATAAAGTAGTGGCCCCTTATTTATGAAAATTGTTATTGTTGAGCATTAAGCGAGAAATGCCAAATTTGGTATATCTTAAGTCAATCGTAAGAAAAATATCCCACATAGGTAGATATCAGACCACTATAGAAAATATAACTACCACACTATCTATGGTTCAAATAAAAAATATGCAGGGTATCTCTAAGTCGAGCACACTCGACTCTAGGGTTCTTTCTTGTTTAGCATTGTGGTAGTAATATTTTCAAATCACATTTCACGTGTTGTATGCAACCGCACAGTCAGCAGCGAAATAGCTTTCGAATGGTATATAATTCATCAAAATTGGACTAGTAGTTTAGGAAAACAAAGAAATCCGTTGGCCTATTAATATACTTGTAAAGGATGGACCGTCTATATATTGAATTACAAACTAGCAATGAGAACAATTTGAAGTTTTTATATAGATTTTTGCTTTATTTCTTTCGATTAAGTATGGAAAATGATTTCATTGATTACATTTCGACTGGCTCGTCAGGAAATCATTCTGGAACACCAAAATTTCGAGCACTTTGTCAACAGTTGTATGCTCTATTTGAGCCTTTTGAGCTTGAATGTTTTGTTTGAACTATTGTCCGCTTAAACTTTATCCTTTAATGCGTCCAAAAAAAAAAAAAGAAACCGAGTGGTGTTATATCTCAGCTCCAATCGACATCTTCGAAACGGCTAATTATACGATTGCTAAAATTTATGCACAGAGATTGATATCTTTCAATTCCTGCCACAAAAAATCAGCTAACATTTCTCGATAGCGGTGGCCATAAACCATACTAGCGCGGCCAGCCTCATTTTCGAAGAAAAAGGGTCCGGTCCAATCACGCCGCCACTTCAAAATTCAAACCACATAGTGGCTCGAGCAGAGCACATAGTGGCTGCTACAGGACGACATGTGGATTTACTATACCTCAAATCGTACAATTTTGCTTACTGTCATAACTTCCGTGGTGAAAATGCGACATATCTGAAATTATGATTTTTCTTTCGGTAACCACAAAGCCACACACAAAGTAAGTTTTGAGTACTTAAAACTTAGGGATGCAAATTGAAGCGATGCATATACACCAAGAGGAAGATTAAAAGTAAAGGCCTATCCACATTCCGTACCCTTTCAAGGATAGCCCCATACAAACGCGCAACTCATTACTAGGTTTTTATAAATAACATTTTATATTCCTATGTTGGAATATATAGGTAACTGCTATACGACTTCAAATTTCGTGTAAATGGTAAAAATAGTTTGGACTCCAGCGAAGTTAATTATTTTTCTTGTAAAACAATTAATTTGAAAAGCTATTGAAAATATTTTTTTAAGAAAATCTACACACCAAGTTTGGAGTTCGTAACTTTTGAAGTCTCTGAAAAACAGACGCTCAGACCGATGGTGGAAAGCACAGGTAGGAGGTAAAATAAAGTACACATACAAGGTGGATCTAAAAAATAACCGAACTTTTAATTGAAATCATAGAACACAGAGCGCCATCTATGAAATGTTAACAGTGTTACAAAGGTACATTTTTCCTCTTTCGAAAGCAGCTAAGTTTATGCTAATCGTTTGACAGGTTACAAAATGACACTCGTTTTAATAACAGCAGTTTTTGTAGTTATGTCGTAAAAACAAAAGAGCAAATATTAAATCTTATTTTAAACTCGGTAAAAAATTTGCTGAAACTTACTAATTGTTAGAAAAAAAGTTTATGATGGTGAATGTATGAGTCGTACTCAAGTTTACAAGTGATTTAAATGATGATCCAAGGTCTAGACGACCCGAATCATCTAATCGTGCTAAGTTAGTGGAAAAAGTAAGTGAAATAATCGCTATCGATGCAAATTTCACTGTGAGAATACTGGCAGAAGAAATAAATTCATCTTACTGTACAATCTACAAAATATTAACTGAAGATTTGGGTAAAAGAAAGATGTGTGCACGTTTTGTTCCACATCAGTTAAAAGATGTGGACCATCGGAGCATTGCAAAAACATCATTTCCAGATTTCCATGATTCGATCATAGCTGGTGATGAAACATGGTGTTTTGAATATGTAGCTGAAACTAAGCAACAATCTGCAGAGTGGAAGTCAAAAGACGAGCCAATACCTAAAAAATTGCGTTTTCAGAAGTTAAGCATCAAGACAATGTTGATAACTTTCTATGATTCGAAGGGTATTGTTCACAAGGAATTTGTTCCAGAAGGTCAAACTGTCAATGGAGAATATTATTTATAAGTTTTACATCGTTTGTGGTCGAGAGTTCTACGTGTTATGTCCGAATATTCTAAAGGAATTTTTTTTTGCATGATAATGTACCACCTTACAAGTCCCAAAAAAGACAATGAATTTTTGATGAAAAAAAAAAAAACAGATTTGTCTCATAGACCACCCTCCGTATTCGCCTGATCTATCACCGTGTGATTATTTTCTCTTCCCAAAAATGAAAACTGCCATGAAAGGAGCTTTTTACGATGACATTCCAGCCATACAAACAGCCGTGACACAGGTGCTAAAGTACATCCCAAATAGCGAGCGTTCCAAGCGTTGTATTGAGTTAAATATTTTGAATAAATATTAGCTTTGAAACATAATACCATGCTTGTTTTATTTTATAACCAAAAAGTTTGGTTATTTTTAAATCACAGCGTGAATAGATTTAAAAAACAAAAAATTCCAAAATTTTTTTTTTAAATTTATTTTATTTATAATGTATAATCTTGAAATTGTAATAGAACTGCCGAAGTTAAGAATTGACAACTAACCTGAAATGCATATGAATAGACATAACCAAGGCGAAAGTGTATATAGTATACTCTTTTGGCTCAATGAATCACAGTAGCAGCATCGAGGCTGCATTCAATGTACCCACATGCGTACATGGAGATGTGTTAAACAGCGCGCTACTCAAATATACTACCCGCAAATACATATACATATAAATACACATACGTATGTATATGTGTAACTCTACATAGCTCTCGTCTACGATACAAAGCAAGCACAGAGCCGAGAGCGTTTTCCATTTTCTAACAAAATGGGTTAAGTCGCTTGCTTGTGTATATGTATGTGTAAGTGTGTGTGTGTGTGTTTGCGTGTGTTAGTATCCGAAAGCTGCAGCATTTCATTATATACATATATCTAGAATATATTCTTGTATCAAAATAAACGTTCAAGCGCCAAATTGTATACAATACAATTTGTTCAGGCGTGCAACTTAAGCAAATAAGGGACAACTATATGCGCAAATTTTGGGCAATTATTTATGTACATAGGTACATATATGTATCTATATAATATTGATCAACATTTGTATGAAATTCGTTTATGCATGTGTGATAATATTAATAAGCAAAAGATTTTACTTGACTATATAAATATGACTACAAACGCTTGTATATACCACAAACCATTTCAAAATGCATATACTGGCACCCACACACTGCGTATGCGTAATAATTTAATGAATTTTCATATAACAGTTTTATACAGGCTGTCCCAACAAGAGTGCACAATTCAAATTTGACGCCATTTTTTTTGTTTTTTTTTTTGTGCAAGTGGCAACTCTGAAACTGAAATTTGACAGCTATCATCTCTGATTGTACCGCTAAACAATTGAACAACGTGTGAATCATTACAAATCACCGCTGTACTCTTGTTGGAACGCCCTATACAGAAGTATTGTACAATACAATAATGTTGAATAATGTCGTAATGAGTTTTTCTGTGCAGTGCTTTTTTTTCAACACTTTTTTAACTCCATTTTATTTGCTAGATGCTCATTATGATATTATTTAATTTTATCCTTGCTTATACTGTGATTGCAAGTGTTGTTTGCCTGAATCTAGTTAGGCGTCGGGTTCCTTGTGCTGGGTCTTTCAAAGGGCTTTCGCTGTGCTGTTTAGATGGTTTGACAAACGCTTGAGGTACCTTTGGTTATAATGCTTTATTTCTTGGTTGACTGTTGGTACTATTAAATGGTGCTCTTGCGATGAGGTTTGAAAACGCTGTATAATGTGCACATTTGACTGTAATGCCGAACCTCACAATTGTATTCCGTATCTCTAAACTGGTTTAAGTAGAGAATTAGAAGCAGAATAAATTAGAATTTTGTTTTCTAGTGAAAGCTGTGACTTAGGTCCTAGTAGCCAGTATAATTTTGTTAACTTAACTCCCAAGTTTTTTTAGTATTGGAGAATATGTGGTTCTGTCAGGTAAGTTGTCTATCTAGGTGTAGCCCCAAATCTTGGCGCTTTTCTCTTGTGGTAAAATCGTATTATTATTCATTACAGTGAGGCACTCGCTTCGACAAATAAAGTAAAGTCACTTGTACTGACTTGGCAGGATTAGCATTTAGTCTCCGCTTTTGGAGCCACAATGAAATTTCGTCTAATCCCTTTTTTATGCGTGAAGCCACTTTTCGAATCGAGTATGTGGACATAACTATTGTATCGTCAGCAAATGTTGCAATGGAACTATCTGCAGAAATAGGTAGAGACGTCCGCCGTATAGAGTGTTTATAAGACGGGCCCAAGAACACTTCCTTTGCTTGAATGAATTTCCTGCAACCTTGGAAAGTTTCTTTTGTGTACTTCATAGTATGGACATGGGAGGCACTTTTTAAGTTTGTAAAAAAGCCCGTCGTACCAGACTTTATCGAAGGCCTGAGTGATTTCTAACTATGCAGTTCTACAATTTTCCCGCTTTTCCATTGCCGTTCGTATGGTGCGGAAAACTCTATGAATTTGTTCAATTGTGGCGTGATTTTCTCTAAACCAAAACTGATGGTTAGGATTGAGATCATTTTTAGTGAAAATTGGCTTCATTTTAGTCAATAGCAACGATTCAAAGACTTTGCTTATCACAGGTAGGAGACTAATTGATCTATAAGAGGTAACTTCATCTAGTGGTTAGCATGGCTTAGGTATGACCGTTATAACAGACACCTTCAACTGGATAGGAAACTACCCAATTCTTGTGATTCTATTGAATAAATGGGCAATCTAACACTTGAATAAGTTTTTATGTGCGGTGTGTATGTACATGCTAGATACTAAGTAACAAACAAGTAACAATCAAGCATACGTGAGTGTACGACTTCGAAATATCCTGTACCCTTTCTAATATCGTCTTATATAAATATGTTAATTTGAACGAATTTACGTGTTAAACACCGCACTTCCAACGCAATGCCGGTCTTTAATGAAAATCACCACTTTTGAAGCGTTTAAAGCAGTGTACAAAGCCGGAACCGTTAACTGAAATTAACCGATTCAAATTAAGAACCGAATCTGAAACCAGAACCGATATTTTTTTTTTCTGGAACCTTTTACAGACATAAAATAAAATGAATCAACCGTACCGGAACCAAAAAAATTGTACCGGTATAATTTCGGTACTCTTTTATTTTAGTGCAAAATATTCAAAGGAAAACAAAAAACAGCTGATACCTTATATGGTTTGAAAATTCGACAAACCTCAGTTATATAAAATATCGTGAATATTTATGTATTAAAAAATGTTCAACACATTTTTCGCATTCTAAGAAAAAATATATTTTAGCTATCGAACATAGTGTGGCAGCAGCCAACTCTGCTTTCATTATTGAATACAAGCAGCTATTCATTTTGTTCATTTTGCATTTTGTATGGATATGGATTGAAAACGAAAGCAAATCGTTCGGTTTTGAAAACGAAAAACTTTAAATATTAGTGTTAATAACCTCTTATCTCGTTCATACGAGAGCAGAATTCATGAAATCATTTTCTGAAATGGGTAAATAAATTTGACTAAACGCTGGTTTCGTGGTTATAAATAGTTTAATTATTTACCATTCACACGTAGTTTGAAATGGTATTGTCAGTTTGTCTGAAAGGAAAGGAGACATCGTAGACCCCATAAAGTACATATATTCTTGATCAGCTCGACGAGACGAGTCGATCTAGCTATGGCCGTTTGTCTGTGCGTCTGGTATTGTTGCGCATGTTTTAGGGTTACATTTTTAAGATATCCACAACTGAAACCCGGCACACAGAATTATTTTTATTGGAATTGAATAGAGCATCAATATTAACATGCCACGCCCACTTTTTTGGGTAATCCCCATACAAACTAACCGCTCATTTTTGACTTTTTGTATAAAAAAAAAAAACATTTTTATTCCAGTCAATATCAACCCTGAAATGGACATGGTGGCTTCTTATGATCGAACGCTTCACAATGGTTGAGACCCCGACTTTTGGGGTAGGCCCCATACAAACAAGACTACTTTACTACTTGTTATATGAAAAACTTATTTATGTAGGTTATTTAGGTATGGCGACTTCTTATGGACAGCTGCTTTACATAAATATACTAATGGGCGTGTCCCGCCCACTTTTGGGTTAGCCGCGATACAAATTCACCGCTCACTTTAGTGCTTTTGTATACATAACTTCTTTATTGCAACTTTTTGAAAACTTTGGGAGTAATGAAACATCGCACGTAGTGAAATTTGGAAATAAAATTAATGAAATGCGATACATAGTGCACATACAAGGTGGATCTAGAAATAATCGAACTTTTAATTTAAATCACAGAACACGTAGCTGAGACTTGTTAAAAAAAAAGTTTCTGATGATGATTGTATGAGTCGTACTCAAGTTTCCACGAGGTTTACACAATTTGAAAACGGTCTCACGGTCTGATTTAAATGATGATCCAAGATCTGGACGACCCGAAGCATCTAATCGTGATGAGTTAGTGGAAAAAGTAAGTGAAATAATCGCTATCGATGCAAATTTCACGGTGAGAATGCTGGCAGAAGAGTTAAATTCATCTTACTATACAATCTCCAAAATATTAACTGAAGATTTGGGTAAAAGAAAGATGTGTGCACGTTTTGTTCCACATCAATTAAATTATAATCAAAAAATCGCTATTTTTAGATTACACCGTGTACATTATATGCTTTCGTTCTGTATATAGTTTTTAGATTATATGTATGTGAAGGTATTACAGAATTGAAGTTTATGGAGTCTCCAAAGCTTGGTTTTACGCGCATATAAGATTCAATAAACGCGCTACATACATCTTTTGATACATGCATACATACTCGTATATTCATGCGGACGTGAAGGGCATAAATAAAATGCACACACACAAGTCATATATGTAACGTACGACTATATCGTGCACATTTGTTTGTAGGAAAAGTGTAAGCATAGAAGAAGTTTTTCTTTTTCAGCATCATGAATAAATAAAATAGTTAAAATTTATGCAACACAGCACTGGAATACAAAAAAAAAACAAAAAAAAAAAAAAAAAATTAAGAGTTGAGAAAGAGCGTAAAAAACATAGCATGCTGCATAAATTTAAGTCAAAAGGAAGAAATGGTGAGAAAAATGCACTAACAGAGCACTTGCATCCACTTTTGGGAGTCTGCACAAATATATTTGAAAGTAGGGTATTGGATTTATTGAAACGTTAATATGTAGGTACTATAACGAAAGAAGCATCGAAGACCCTCTGAATTATATATGGATACGTATATAGGTATTCTTGATCAACACGATGAGACGAGTTCGAGTTTTGTTGTTTATTATGGCAAATTTGATGAATCTTACGAAAATCCTAATTAATTATACCGCATAGGTCTGGATCGGACCACTATAAGGGATAGCCCCTATGCAAACTTGGCCTACATTTTTAAGTTTTTGTATTAAATTTATTTGTTATCAATTAAGTTAGATATGCGAAATTTGGCGTATTTTACGTCAATCCTAAATCCAATCCAAAATGTTTCATATTAAGTGTAGCCCCTTGCAAAGCTGCCACCTATTTTTAAGTTTTTGTATGCAAATTTTTTGTTTTTAATTTTAATTAATGCTAATATTTCATCAATGGCAGCAAAAAGGGAATAAAACCGAATTTCGTGTTCTTGTAAACGGTTTTATATTGGTTTTGTAATTTTTATAATACCGATTTCCGTTCCGTATCGTTATATTATTAGAATACATTAGTCAACAACGGAGGTACCCAGGACCATATGCATAGTTTTTGTAATGCTCTTCAACATTGTCGTACACACACACTGCTCTTTACATTAACCAGTGAAAATAACACAAACAATTAGTAGCGAAAGTAAAAAATTGGTTTACCGCAGGGTGAAGTTCTCTCCCTCTGCTGTTCAACTTGTATCTGGCTAAGACGTATGCGGATGATTGTACCATTTAATCCTCGGTAGTGACCGTTGATAAAAATTGTGCGAGATTTAATATCTATTTCGAGAATTTATTACATTTTTTCAATGAGCAGAATATCAAAGAGTTTTCTGACAGTTCAGTACCCGACTATGTTTGGTACTACCTTCGATTCAGCCCTTTGTCGAAAGGCGCTTGCCTACTTCAGAATACAATGACTAAATTAGCAGAATTAAGATTCGGATGAAGTAACATGCTCTTGTGGGTGTTATAGGGAACGAATCTGGATCATCACCAATGATTGCTGTCCTGAGTGTGATTAATCGCCGTCCTGTCCGACGCAATTGAGCCCTGTGAAACTATAGATGCGTCCAATCGAGAAAGCCTCGTTCCTGTGAATCTAATGGTTACGTTTCGCTTTATCTTTCTTTAACACTACTTATTACTATGTGTATGTTGATCCTGGTACAGCCCACGAGCTGTTACTGAAACAACAACACAAACAATTTTCTTATTCTACGTTAGGTTTCTATATATACCGTAGAGTTGTTGTTTTCTTGTTTACGCAAAGCAAAATCAATTTCGCATATGTGTTGTTTGCTCTTCCATTTGAAACTTTGCATTTGCAGCTAATGTAATGATGACTAACTTCTGATGGGCATTGAAGGGTGTCGAGATTTCAGAATTTCTTACCGAAATTCTCAACTTGTACGTGACCAAACATCATGTAAATGTTGCTCTGCAAGATCCATATTCATCTGACATCAAACCGTGTTACTTTTCCAATTCCAACGACTCAAGTTACCACTCCGCAGAAAACGCTTTGAGACTATTGAGATTGAAAAAAGACACATTGCAGAGGGAGTTGAAAGCACATTGCAGAGGGAGTTGAAAATCGGTTTATGAAAAGTTTTCTAAGGATTGGAAGAAGTATTGGAATATATTTATTGCATCCGACAGAGGAACAAAAAAATAAATAACAAAGTACGATATAATTAAATCGTTTTCGTTTTATTGAGTAGTTGCAGATTCTATTTGATCAGAAGGTATATCATGCAACATATATATTCTTGATCAGCACATCAAAAGTTTACCGTATGTATGTGGGATATTTTTTTGAATAAGTTAGTTTTTAATGTGGCAACACTCAAAAAGTTTATCGTTTATCAAAAAGCATTTGGTGGGAGAAAATTCAATGGTAATTCATCAGCTACCGATATAGAAGGCTCCTTATATGAACCATAGATTATATTCGATAGTGGTTTCATCTGGACATATGCGGATTAGAATTAATTAAAAATAAAAATAAAAGATTATGTAGGGACAAGATGATCCACAAGGACCTTGGCATTCCAAGTGTCACTGACGAAGTGAAAAGATTCAGCCAGAAGCACCAAGACAATAGCCAGCACATTCGTCGTTTGAAAAGACAGCGTCCACTCGACCTTCCCTTTAGGCCACCTAAAGAGTGGTAGGTCATATGCCATTGTAGGGACACAAGTTTGCAAGGGCAGGAAATGAAGAGACTCTAAATATATTTCCCACAATGTGTTTCCCCGGATTGAACAATTGACATATACTGGTATTTACGACAAATCTTTGGGACTTAAACAATACGGAAGGAAATCACTACGAGTTGCTAAAAGAATTGTGTTGTGATGTAATTTTCTAGAAAGGATTGGCTATAAAAAATCCAAGTAAATATCTGCAAGAAGCAGTTCATCCGTCAAAGAGACCAGATGTTAGCAGAGATAAGGGCATAGCAAGAAGTTTGAATTCCAAGCCGATATTTAAATAGTTTTATTTACAAACTGATGCTACTTTAAGCATTAGTACATGCTAGTCGAGAATATACATACAAAAATAATTTCAATACAAAGTACTAACGCTTGGCTAACATTCGAATGATCCGTGCATTCTTATTGAAATGAATTAACACTGCATTCATTCATGCAAAGTGATTGCTAGTGAAGTGAACTTTATTCTGCATTGAATGAAATGAATGTTGACATTTTAGAATGTGTTGCATTCATGAATTGAATTTGAATGAATGTATATTCATAAAGCAAATTGAATGAATTAATTCATACACCACTCTAACACTGCGTATGAACAACATATGTAATTCAATTGTGTATACGCATTGTAGGCTTATACATAGCGTATAACAACGATACTGATGGCATTATTTATTTATACGTAAACTTAATTGCAACTTACTTTGGTAAATTTTTGGTTGTCGTGACTGATGTTGTTGTCGTTGTTGTTATTGATGCTAGTGCCAGTGCGAATTTGGGTTTAATGCAGCGAACAGCAGCTTATACAGAAATGAGTTTTGTAGGTACATACACTATGTTAAGTACATACATACATGTACATACATATGAAGTGCAAGTCTTCTGACTATATACATACGTACATAGCTACTTATATACTTGTATCTTTGTATGTATATATATATATATATATATATATATATATATATATATATATATATATATATATATGTATACATTTTTGTGTATATAGAACGAACGCGCACACAAAACAGCGTCCAATCAGTGTTGCGAAACGACGTGTACCGTGAACCGTTGCTCGTTGGTGCAACAGTGAGTGATGGCATCTAGCGGGTGGGTGTTTGATGTTGTGGGGTTGTAAGACAAAAGAAAGGTGGGCGAGAGGGGGGGGGGGGGGCAAAGTGTGTATATAAGTGCAATCGAAAACATTTCGCATAAAGAGAGAGAAAATGAAAAAGGAAAGAAAGAACAGGTCGCAAAAAAAAAAAAAGAATTACACAATGTGAAAGAACAAACTGCGTGGGCGTTAGGCGCAGGGTATGTGGTATAGTACAAGAGCTGCGGCAATGACAGCCGCCAGTTGCCTGTATTAAAAAAATGTTTTTCTTTTTTTTTTTTTGGCAATAAGCAAAATATATGTATGTATGTATATACAGCAACAACAAAAGTCGCAACAAGAATAACAGCAACCGAATAAATGCTAGCGAAGAAGCGAAAATTTCGTTCGCGCTAACACAAACACACACACACACACATACCCAAATACGGACAAAGCAAAGGAACTCGCCCCTACACACATGTACACACAGTAAGCCGCCTACTGGGTATTTATTGTGAAATGCAAATGTTTTTTTTTTCTTTTTTTTTTTTTTGTATCGAAACGACAGATAGAGAGCGAGATCTTTGCAAGACGCTGTATATATGTATATATGTATGTATATACATACATAAATTTATGTAGATACATATGTATATATCTGTTCATGGCGGACATAAAAGCGGATATGGAATTTTCAATATTTATCTTTTTCGTTGCGCCTTTATGTATGCAATGAAATGACGACAACAACTACCAACAAACAAAATATGCAAACACACAAACATACAACGCACATACACACTCACACACCTGCATGCAAATTCTTAAAAGGCCTTCGTTGATATGTATGTATGTATGTATGTATGTATGTATGTATGTATGTATGTATGTATGTATGTATGTATGTATGTATGGTACATACGCCTACACACATTGATACATTGGAATAGAGCGAGTTCTTCATATTCGGGGTGGTGTGTCAAAAAAAAAAAGTGACTTCAAATTTCGCAGGCTACGTACATAGTATATTCGATTTGCGTTGGTACACATCAGAGAGCTACATTCTGTATGATCGAGCCGGCTCGATCCGTGGCTAAAAACTCGGTACAAGTAAACACAGTGCTCGAGAGCAATGTGTTGGTTCGAGTTGCGCACACAAACAGAAAACGTTGCAAGCAATCCTGTATGAGATGCACAATTCTATTTTCGACGTGTAGTTGGCATGATTGCTTTGTTTACGAGCTAATGCTGATTTGCAGCTTCGTAGCTCCGAACGATTGTTACCGAAAGGCACAATCGTCTCGATCAGAGCATGTATATTTTGACTTCGGGATTGTTGGACACGAATGGATTGTGTACGATTTCAATCAAACAACTTGATTGTATGCGCAAAAGACTACTATAATGCAAGTGAAATTACATTTTGTGTTTCATTTAACCCTCATCAAGCGGTAGAATTTTACAAAGTTAGCAGGCGGGCGGCATAAGTACAATTGTACCTCCATATATTTTGTATGAAAATTCTCAATGTTTAGAATATATTTTGAGATATTTTTATTGTATTGACTAACTGGATAATTTATTATTTATAACACGTACTTAAATTTTTACCTAAATCAATAGTTCTATAGCTGGTAAAATAAATTTAGGAGATATCTAGTTTATTATCTGAATCATTTAATAGTTAGAGATTTGTAATTCAAAGTTATGAAAGTGTAGGTAGTGTTGGGAATTTCTACAATTACGCACTCTATCCTACGAATACCTAAAGTAAGATGCAACAAAAATGATTCATCCAACCCCTTTTCATCGCCAGTTAAGTACACATCATAGCATACCAATGTTTTCAGTGAGTCTCACCGTTCAGTTCGTTTGCGTCAGTTTTGCAACTGTGATGTATTAAATTTCTACCCCTTTCCAAGCTCAGATTTACACTGGGAAACCAACAGATGGTCCTCGACAAGTAAACGTTGGTGAACGAACAGTATTGGACCTAGTCAGCTTGTATAAAGGTTCTGGAAGAAACGTCACCACCGATAACTTCACTACTATGGAATTACGAGGCATATCTAGAAAGTAAGTGTACTGAGGCTCTCACGGCCGGAGGGATTTTATTTTCGTCATGTTGGCAACACTGCAGTGTAGCCTGACTTCTACCCTTTGCAACGAGACCGGTGCGAGGTCAGTACGTTGAGAACTGTCGACGCGCAAACACGTTTCGTGAACAATGTCAATCCAGTCTCCCGCCAAGTGCGAAATACGCGGCGTCATCCGTTATCTCGTTTGGAAGGGAAAACCTCCGTTGGAGATTTATAACGAGGTGAAAACTGCATATGATGATAAAGCTATGAATCGACAAGCGATGATCAGAGAAGCGGAAGACCTTCAATTATGACTGCCGAAATTGTGGAAAAAATCAAAAATGCGCTCCGTGACGATCGCAGATTGACTGTGGATGAACTTTCTGCGATGTTTCCGCAAATCTCTAGATCTCTACTACACGAAACAATCACAGAAAACCTCGGATATCGGAAACTGTCCGCGAGGTCTATGTATGGGTCCCAAGGGGTTGGCGGGAAACTACTTCGAGGAAGGCATCAAAAAATTGATACCCCGCTTCACTACCTGCATAGAGAGGAATGGTGAATATGTCGAAAAATAGCTTACATTATGTACTAAAGTATTTTAAACCTACAAAAATTCAGTACACTTACTTTCTGGATATCCCTCGTAGGTATGGTATTGAACACCTGGTTAATACAGTGAGGAAAACAAAAGGTTCCAAGCAACGTACAGCGTACTAATGAAAAACATGTATACTCAACCAATTTTGCCTATCATCATGAGACGTCAGTGTGTTCATATGTGCCAAAGAGGACTAAATCAGTCGTGCTTCTATCAACCGTGCACGTGACCGTAAAAGTCGAAGAGACAATAGTAACCCAGCCAGAGATCATCAAATACAACAAAACTAAAAGAGGGGTCGACGTCATGGATGAAATGTTGGGAGAATACACTGTGAAACGAAGAACGGCAATATTCTTCAACATGATTAACGTGACAGGACTAGCATCTTACATCATCTACAGAAAACACAACCCACGATTGAAGATCAAAGATCAACGAACGAAGTTCCTGAAAGATTTTGCCAATTAGTTATGTAAGCATGAAATCGAAGCTCGTAGTGCAAACCGGATGCTTATAAGAAACCATTTCCTTCGAGATGCAGTAGAGATGGGGCTTGGACAAAGCATTATGGTAGCATCAGAAGTAGCACCTGTCGTTGGTAGTTGCTATATCTGCCGAGGCCTGAAGATGAAACAACATAAAACTAGGAAGTCCTGTGTGGTTTGCGTGAAACCCGTTTGCAATGAACACTTAGTACAACATGTATTATTTGCAAAGAAAATATATATAAAATGCTATCTAGTACCCGGCGCGTTTTGGCCCTCCACCTGCCTCTCCTTCCACCAGCCTCTCCTTCCCCCTGCTCCTCCTTCCCCTAACACTTCAAGAAGAAACTTTAACTTTGGTTGAACCAAAGCTCTAATACCATTCAGACGACATTTTAAATAGTATTGTAAAACGTAAAAGTGGGGGTTTAAATAGGGGCCACCCCAAAAAGTGGGCGGTACAGGCCCACTAGTAGATGTGTATGAAGCGACCATCTATAAGATGCCATCGAATTTCAAATTGATATTCTCAAATGCATAAAAGTGAGCTGTGGGTTTGTATGGGACTACACCAAGAAGTGGGCGTGGCGGGTCAATCTTGATACTCTATTAAACTGCAATAAAAAGAAGTACATGTGCCAATTTCAACTGGATAGCATAAAACTTGGTGCCCAAAAAATGCGCAACAACATCAAGACAGACAGACGGACATGGCTGGATTGACTCGTCTAGTCGAGCTGAACAAGAATATATATACTTTATGGGGTCTACGATGCCACCTTTAATGCGTTACAAACTTTCAGACAAACTGATAATACCATTTCACATATAATAATACCATTTGATAGTAGTTTTTAAACACAAAATAATCTCTTTAAGATGAAAAACTTCCTGGATGAAGTTTTTCAGCACTGCTGCTGTGTTTTCCTCTTCACCATTATTTTTTTTTTGTGCGTAATACAAAACTAGTGCAACACACTGCGCTCTATATCTCTGTCTTGCACGAGCGCTGCAGTTCTCCTTCATTCATTTTTCACTGTAAGACCGTAAGCATATTATGTAGATGTATTTTCCTTCATAATTAGATATTTATAAGAGAGAAAATTAAAAAAAAAAATAAAAAAATTGAATTAAATTACAAATTTTGAGAAAAATCCATACACAATAAAGAGAATAGCAAAAATGTAGATGAAAATTCAACTTGGTTGAGCTTTTCCAATTGCTCTTTAGTTCCATATTTTCTCGCTCTTTGCTTTTACTCCCTTTTTTGCATGTTCGTAGCTGTTTCGCTTTGTTGAATCTGCTCTACATATAAGAAAAACTGAATTTTTGTATTTTAGGTCAGGTCAAATTCATGTAAAGCTTCAGCAACAGCAGAAGCTCCAGCCGCTAACTGTGACTACTGTCACTGTTGACGTTAACGCCAACAGTCACAGTTAGCGGCAACATCGGCGGCAGCGTCACTGTTAACGTTTATACCTTCGATGTGCGCTTGTTGGTCTGGTCGCTCGTTCAGAAGATTTACAATGTTCCCTCCCTCGCTGCGCTTTGCTTCACCAGTTTTCATTTGGTTCGCTTAGCGATGTGCAAATTTATGATTGTGTGTTTCTAAGTGTGTGTGTGTGTTTTTAAGAGTGTTTGAGAAAATTTTCATCGCAGGTTCATTGAACTTGCAAATTTTTTTTATCTTCTTATTTATTCGCTCTATGAAATGTATTAGAGAGAAAGTGTATTCGTAGTTTTTGTTGCTTGTATAAGTTTTGCACAATCATATTTCTAGTTTCTTACTTTTTTGGGCTAACTTCTTTTTGTTACGATATTTGGCTTGGCTGTTGGTATTTAAGACTTTCTTTAAAAAAAAAACAAAAATGGTTGATGTGCATTAGGCTTATGTCTGTCTGTGCATGAGTAAGATAGTGTTTTTTTTTTAGAACAGCATTGGTGTTAAAGAAAGTTAGGTACAAAGTATTTCAGTTAATCAAACATGATTGTAGACTGTTTCGGTACCTTTTAATGAGTTTTACTTCATTGGGTTTAAGTATTGTGAGAATTGAAACCATTTACCACTCTCGTAAAACGATTTTATTATTATTTTTGAGAGGGAGACATATAAACCAGCGATCTAAAACATATACTGTGTTAGATAACCTGCTCTAAATGCATGCAATTAATAATTCTTCTAAGATCTAATATTTTCAGTTGCTGTTCAATAATGAAGTGGTTGCCTTTCAACTGTAGTCTTTTGCAAACGACACAAGCAGCTTACAAACGTCCGTTAGAACACGAATCCCCTGGGTAGCTTCTGAATAGCCGTTCGGCTGTGAGTAGGTAACCCCCCCCCCCCCCTTAAATAGGGGTTAGTGTGCTGGATTTGCTTCCCGCCAAAAACTTTTACCAGTGAAGACACTGAGGAAGCCCCATTTCATAATGACCCTCGGGTTAACTTTCGAGAGGGCGACCGTGCATGCGTTGTAAACGATAAGCTTGGAACGACCACGATGGACTTGATATTGATAACTATTGGCACTCGTGCACCTTCCTACGTGTGGTTATGACCGATAACGGTTGTATTACCAAATAAGTGAGTAAATATCATTTGCATTGCCGCTTCTATTCTGACAAGCTTATCAGCTTGCTCATTTCCTAAAATATTGTTATGGCTTGTTGATTGTACCTTGATGATGTGTGGCTATAATACGTATGATTCTTCCAACGGCCAGGTAACTTGAGAACCATTCACTCGGACAGACATGACTAGATCGAGTCGTCTCAACTATCTAATTACGACGAATTACAATTGGAGGTCTCTAACTTTTCCATCGTTATATTTTTAAAATTTTGAAATACAAAATAAAAATTGTTCACAAATATTTTTGTTCAAAGTATAAAAGTATAAAAAATTAAATCTATCTGAAATAATCGTGTCAAAATATATTCATTTAGTACAACTGAAAAAGCTTATGTGTATTATATACATACAGATGTACCGCTCACAGGCTAGTCTCCTAATGATTTGTAATATTTTCTCGCTCTTAGAATCTTATATATCCCATATCTTCTTTTTCTCTTATAAATTACAAATTTGTATAGAGTAAAACAAAAAGTAATATAACGGTTTAATGCCTAACCTTATAGCGGCTCATTTTGCGCGACTTGACCAACGGCATATTAATGATGATCTGTAGAAACCAGTTTTCAATGTATTTAATGTAGTTTTTTCATTTATTTTTCTTTTTCTTGCAATTATTGCACACTACAACTGCTTAGTGAATTCAATATCTATTAGTATGTGACAAAAAAAAAAAAAAAAAAAATCACAAGCACATTAACATTTGCCAGTTTTGAAAGCTGCACAACACTATAACAAATAAAAAAAAAAAATAAGTAAAACTTCGATCGAACAACACTTTGCAACACTGCAAGAAGCACGAGACAATAACAACGAAAACGACGACGACGTCGACGCTAACGATACCAACAACAAACACAACTCAATGCAACGCGATTCAATTGAAAGCAACTTAACTCGGCTTGGCTAAACTCGACTCGGGTTGGAACTTCAGTGAAGCGCAGCTATAAACTGAGTCTGCAGCGAAGAAGAAGGAAGTAATCTGGCCAACAAAGACGCCACCGACGACCGTTGCCGCAATCGCTGCTATTGCTGCTATTGCTGCTACTGCAAATTCGACGACGAAGCAAATCTGCCGCTGCTGATAAAAAGTTGACGATGACGATGATTTTGCCTGCATACAACAGCTGATGTTGATGACGATGGATGCTGCATAAAGTTGACAATCCAAGGTCTAATGCTAAAATTTCCTTAATTGTGGGATAGTATACGTTTAGTGTGTGTTGATCGATGATTTACGTTACCTAGTTTGTATGTTCAGTGGTCAACTCAATCGACCGCAACTGCAGAGAGGAACAGTTACCAAAATAATAGCAAAGCGCATATAAAGTAAAACTAGCAATATAATATTTTTTTCGCGTTACTGGAGTCTTAGCAACATATAACTGCACAGAGAAAAAAAATCACCAAAATAAATCATCAAAATTACATTTTGTTTCATCAAAACGATGGTAATCTTATGCCTCGTTTACATACAAGCAACAATTACGCAACTTGCAACAAGTAATAGTTGCAGGCAACAAAACGCAACATTTCATAGTAAAATATGTCAGTTACATTTGAATTTCGAGTAGAAGTTGCGTGCAACTATAAATGTTGTGAAACAATTTCTGAATTTTTGATTAAAAACACTAAAATTGTAGCAAAAAGTGATTTACAACACTGAAATTTCGTCGATTATCAGCTGTTTGAATAATAAATCAAAAGTAAGTACAATTAGCATAATTGTTATAAATTGATCATTTTATTTAATTATTGTAAGTGGAGCGTAAAATAAACGACAAGTTACAGTAGAATAATTAGAAGCTCTCTAACATTATGTATGGACTCTATATATGCTGGCATAACTCAAAGAATTCAACCAATATATTCGACAAATCAGCTGATCGAAGTTACGTTTGACTTGCAACTTCAATGTAAAAACTTTTTCGCAACTACAAGTTGCTAGTTGCTTAAATTTTGCGTGTATGTAAACGAGGCATTAGAGTCATTAAAACGACTTGTTCGGATGTATCATTTCAATATTTTCAAACGTTAACAAAATGATATTTTTAAACTCAAAGGAAAAAGGGTATAATAAGTTTGTGCGTATTTAAGTAACAGGTAGAAGGAGTTGTGGTACAGTTTCTAAAGTATATACAAGGTGTATTCAAAAAAGAAAGGTGACTTATTATACCATTCTGTCTGTAAGTCCTTCTGTCTGTCTGTATGTTGTTGCACATTTCGGCATATAGACTTCTTTTTATTGCAGTTAAATAGAGTTTACATATTGAAATGCTACGCCCACTTTTTTTTGGGTAACACCCATACAAACCAATCGCCCGCTATTGACTTTTTGTATGAACAGTTTTTTATCAACTTAAAAATGGACATGGTGACTTCTTAAGCACGGGTACAATGGGTGTGGAGTAGTTCCCATACAATCACTCTAAATTTAGCAAAGATGCAGCATATTTCGTAGTCGTGAACATACGACTGCTTCATTCTAATTTATATTTAATATTAATATAGTACTTAAAAATAAATATGCAAGCATACATACAAATTATGCATTTGTTTGCGTAGTACCTTCGTCTTAAATTTTATTATTTAATACTGTCGAATTTTGGCCGATTTAAAAAATTGTGAAAATGACCTGCCATTCGATCCTCGACATGACAAGTTCAAGCGGCACTGGCTTGCAAAGTTTCATCATAACAACATCGGTCAACAGGCCACCAAAAAGATAAGTTTCCAATTGATGAACAATTGATTTTCTAATTCACTGCGCCGAATATTTTTTTTTTTAATTTATATTTATAGATTCGACACATTTCGTCTCCCTCGCATCTTTTGTTTTTCCTTCGATTCTTTTGGTTTGCCTATTTTCGAAGTGGCGGAAAATATGATTTCAGATTAGTATGATATTTTTCATATTAATTTGCATATCATTTCATGATATTGATGCGAAAACTATCTTTCTTTTTCAAATAAAGCATATGTGTGGTTGATTCGTTATGTGAGTGGCGATGGTTTAAGCCATACTCTTATACGGCTAAAACATTCCACTGAATGAATATCTTTCAAATGGTGTATGTTTTTCTTTTTGTCAAAATAGGTTGTATACCATGAGCGTAGCAATCTTAAGTCTTAAAAAATAATCGACTTGCCTAGGACATATCTAGATCAATTTGTCTCGTCAAGCTGATCAAGAACATATATATATATATATATATATATATATATATATATATACTTTGTGGAGTCTCCAATGCTACCTTGAAACGGATAACACTACTTTCACAATGTGTGAAGGATTCAAAAATTTATATGTTGCATTAAATTGAAATAAACTAAGGCAAATTTTGACAATTTTATTAGTTCCCGTAAATTTCATTTTTTTTTTTGTAAGATACTTTTCAATCATGCCTTATATACGAATAGGTTTGTTAATGTTGCATGCCTGCCTGACATACACGAGCCGCTAACTGCAATTTCCAACTATCGCTAATGGCGTCAACAGCGATAGCAGCTGCTGCGCCGCGACCAAATTTAGCAGCAACCAGCCACGTCGCGCTTTTGAGTCGAGCTCTATATTCAGTTGAGACGTCATCGCTGCCGCAGCCATTGTCGCGGCTGCCGCGCAATGCGACGCGTCTGGAAAATCGCACACGAAGTTCACTAGTTGGCGTCAGCATCCAACAATCTAGGCATAAATGCAGAAATTAGCTCCAAAACACATACACATGCCTGCATACATATGTACACGAATCCCATACGAAGTAGTATCATCAAAAACGCACGAAGACCACGACCGATGACAACGAGAACAGAGCTAACGCCACTTCTAGTGCAGCTGCAGCTTCAGCCGCAGCTTCTGATGCTGCCGACGCGGTTGACAGCGAAAGCATAACGTAACGTAACGTAACGTAGTGCGCGATACAATCCAATAGACAACAGCCACGAGATGATGGTGATGCCTAAGGAGGAAATACGCGGCGACGTATGCACGAACATCGACAATGGACAGTATACTAACAACAACAATAACAACAACAACAACAACAACAACAAATAGACCAAAAAGCACTTCCAGTCAAACCGAATCGCATCGGGCCGGCCGCCGAGGCAGTAGCAAATCATGACACACGGCAGCAACGGCAACAAACCAAGCCGAATTCACCGAATACACCGAAGTCGAAACCGCTGCTTTTGGCTGCCTAGCCTGCATCCAAGCCTAAGTTGTTGAGAGAAGAGTGTATATTTCTGTCTGTATCGAGAGGCGGCAGTGGCACAGACCATGCATGAGAAGGTGACTAACAAATGGCAGGCAACGTTGGTGTCAGCCAGTAGATGCCTTAGAATTTGAATGAAAATTTAATAGAAATAAAATACAACTCAAATTTTAACAAGAAATAAAACTAAATCAACGACTACAGGCAAACAAGTTACAAATGCACTCGGGATATTTGAGCATTATAAAAACCACACCAGATTAGCCTTCCAAACGGTATTCCGAAGCTTTTTCAGAGATTCTTTACAAAATCTATATACTATATAGGTACTATCACAAAAGGCCGTAGCTAGGAGGAGGACGTGTTTTGGGGGTTGAAACCCCTGGGTATTATATTTACAAAGCACAGTCAATTCTCAAACAATAATACCGAAGTTCCGAACTTATTAAACTTTTTCCAATATAAATAAGTTTTAAGTCTACTGTTGTAATAAGCCATATTTATCTTATAGTATATCATTGTGAATTGGATATAGAACGTGCGGAATGGCATTAAAAGACTGGCCACTAAGAAAATCGTTTTAAATAGGAAACCAAAATATTATTCTTAAAATTTCATTAATGAAGACCAATAAAATTATTTTATTTTTTATTTGGAAAAATCAAATCAAGTAGAAAAAGAGCATGGCTGACTTTCATAGTATACTAGTGAGAGAACTTTTTGTGAAACAAGAGAAGTGCTAATTTCGTTCAGGTGCTAAATGATATTCTGTAGGCTTATAGAAAAATGGGATGCAACACATCTATAAAAATTCATTTCTGCATTGTAATTTGAGATTCTTCTCAGAAAATCTCGGTCAACACAGCGATGTATAGGTTCAATGATTTCACCAAAACATTTCGATAATTAAAAAACGATTCAAAGAAAAGAACCAACAGAATGCTACTTAATAACTGCTGGCCATTTAAGAGAGACACTGACGACTCGTTTTATAAACGTAAAAGATTACCAATCATTTTTAGCCCTTAAAAGCGTGTTCTTGTTAAACCACCCACCGTTTTTTGTTTATCAGATCAAAAATAAATAGCTTAGAAAAATTTTTATTCCATTGGAAAACGTTTAATAAATTCGTACGATTTTGATGAATTTTTTTATTATACCATTCACACATAGTGTGAAATGGTATTATCAGTTTGTCTAAAAGTTTGTAACGCATTAGAGGAGGCATCGTAGACCCCATAAAGTATATATATTCTTGATCAGATCGACGAGACGAGTCGATCTAGCACTGTCCTTCTAACTTTTTTGGGGACCAATTTTTATGCTATCCACTTGAAATTTTGCACATACACTTCTTTTTATTGCAGTTTAATAGAGTATCAAGATTGACCCGCCACGCCCACTTTTTGGAGTAGTCCCCATACAAACCCACCACCCACTTTTGACTTTTTGTATGAAAAACTGTTTTTATTGTAGTCAATATCAACTTTAAAATTGATATGGTAACTTTTAGAGGACGGATGCTTAACATATACATTAATGGGTGGGATCCGCTTACTGTTTCGGATAGCCTCCATATAAACCTACTGCAAACTTTTGCCTTTTTGTACGAAAACTTCTTTATTAAAGTCAATATTAGGTTGAAATGCGATATGGTGCCTTTTTATAGACAGCCGCTTAATATAAATAGACAAATGGGCGTGGCCCGCCCACCCGAAAAATTTGAAAAATCGAGAAAAACTTAAAGAGTGAACCAAATATGTAGATCCTATCGTTAGTTATACTCGACAGTGAAAAAAAAAAATATAATTATTGAAGTTTGGCTGAGTTGTTCTATATTCCTTTGTATTTTTACCTTGACGACATATTTGGTTCTCTCTTTTTTTTTTGTTTTATGCTCTTACGATACAAGATACAGTAGAAAAGTGGGCGGTGTCTCGCTTATTACATAAGAGACATATGTAAATGGAACCGTGAAAGAAAAAACCTATTTTTGTACGGGGAAAATTTATAACCACTAAACAAAAGGGGCGTAGCAGTGCAAATCAGATACGCTAGGTTGACGCTTTGTCTGTTCGTCATTTTGTGGAAGTCGGCGCATACAACAATGTTGGCGCCAGCTAGTATAATATATAATATATTGTTGGGCTACTTTACAATTTATAAAAATTATGCTCAGTATACGAGTATAGTACAAAAAGCTTATATCATATTAAGTTGGTCTAAAATTTAGACTCTAAATCGTTGGTCCAGAACATGAAATCTTTTATAGTCAGGGATTGCTGTGGTTTTCTAATTTTTCCAAGTATCTGACACTTATGTTTCTTATTTCTTCTTTAACTGTAAAGGCCTCATTCGAAGTGTCTTTGATTGAAATCTCTGGAATTTCACATTGGAATTACTTCTTGTTGGCCATACTTGAACACCTGAATCCGATAAGTCGAGACAGGTTTCAACATCCATTTGTAAAGCAGTAATTTATATTTCAGACTAAGTTTGGCTTTATCAACTAATATATTATTTTAGTTTTTATTTTAATCTGGCCTCAGCTTTTTTATGCAGTCTAGTTAGATTAGATGTAAAATATTAAAACGAAACGATCTTTATATGTACAATCTAACAACCTAAACGTGGGATGTAAGTTTGTTGGATCCTACCCCTAAAAGTGGATGTAACACTTTGATAAGTATGCTAAACATCCGTCCATATGAAGCTATCGTATCAAATGGCAAGTTGATTTGTCACAAAATGATAAAGTTTTCATGAAAAATTCTACGGTGGGTTTGTATAGGGGCTGCCCCAAAAAAGCAGGAATCACACCTGTTTTCCTATAGGTGAAGCGTTCGTCCATAAGACGCCATATATCGATATTGACTGCAATAAAAACGTTATTCATACAAAAACGCGAAAGTCAGCGAGTTGTTTGTATGGGAGCTACCCCAAAAAGTAGGACGGTGACACACATTGATATATATGTGAAGGCTCCTTTCATAAGAATTCACCGTGGCAATTATTAATGTGATAAACCGATCGCAATAAAAACATTTTTCATACAAAAAGTTTAAAGTGGACTGACTGGTGGTTTATATGGGGCTACCTTAAAATGTATGCGGGGCACGTCATTATGGATATACAGTCGTGCCTGGGTATAGTGTACACCTCGATATAGTGAACACCCAAATGTTTACATGGCGTACTCTAGATAGTAAACAATCGAAAACCTCTAAATAGTGAACAAAATTTTGAAAGCAATTTCAAGCAAAAAGCAACAAAAAACACAAGAAGGAATCAAAAATTAAAGAGGGTATTCCCCAAATTTGTATTTTTGCTGTTGATTGTTACAAAATCAGCGATTTCTTGACCTTAGTGGTTATGTTCTTTTGTCGAGTGCAAACCGATTGTGGTAGAAAGTGGGCTTTTTTATGTGTATTTAAAAGTTTGCGAGTTCAAAAAAATCGTAGTGAGATCATGTCTTCGCGGAAATTCCTTTCGTTAAAGGAAAAGTTGGAAATTGTTGAAAAAAATGGAAAAGGAGCTAGCATTTCATCTTTGGCACAAATATATGGAGTGGCTAAATTAACAATTTCGGGAATAAACAAAAGGAAACGTAACATAATCTCTCACCAGACAAGTAGAGCATCTAAGAGAAAGAATCTTCGAAAAGGCGAGTATCCCCCCGCATGAAGAAAGCATTATACAACTGGTTTGTGAAGCAATGCAAAAAAAAACTGTTCAGGCAGAGGGGAAATGCTAAAAGAAAAAGCAAAAAATTTGCACGCCAGTATTAAGGAAACAGAAGATAATTTTCATGCCAGCTCCGGATGGTTATCTGGATTTAAATCTCGTTTTGGACTTCGAATGTTAAAAGTGTCCGGCGAAAAACTGTCATCCGATACTCAAGCAGTTGAACCGTTTAAGCATAAACTCAGCAATATTATTTATGAGTTGAAGCTTTGCAAGGACCAAATTTACAACCCAGACGAGACAGAGAGGCCAGAATAACTTTTCTTGCCTGCACTAACGCAACTGGTCAGCATAAAGTCAAGCCATTAATAATTGGCCGTGCAAAGAAGTCGCGTTTTTTTAAGTCGTATGACATTCCGGTAGATTACAGGAACTCTACGAGTACATGGATGACTGCAGACATCTTCAGAGAATGGTTCCAGCATTTTTTCGTCCCTCAGGCACAATGAATAATATGGACATTTAAATTCATTGCAGCTTTATACAGTATTTCTTCGTTTTTAGATCCTAAAGTTTTTGCAACAGAAGGGTTTTACAAAACAAAGCTATCCTTTTGCTTGAAAACGCAACCATGTCATCCGCCTGAAAATGAGCTTAAAACTGCTGATGGCTCTATATTCGTCACGCCCTTGATTCAGCCTAAGCTGTACTACAAAAAGCATCTATTGTTCCTAGCTGTTGGGAAGGATGACATCACTCAGTTTTTAAAATCTTTAACTTTAAAAGATGCTGTATCATTTTTAATGTTTGCTTGGAATCAGCTGGAGGAAAATGTAATAACGAAATGTTGGAAGCCTTTATTAGAATGCTTCAATGCAACATAACCAAATCAAAGCGAAGATGAAGACGATGATGTTCCGATATTGAAACCGATATTGATAAATGGAATGCAATCGAAGATGACGAACCGATTAATTTTGACAAAAATGCCGAAAATATTGTAGAATCTGTTGATGACGACCAAGACGAAATACAGATCAGAAATCCTGTAAAAGCTACTGAAGTTATTGCAAGTCGTTCGATAAAGCTATCGCATGGGCTGAGGACAACAGTACTGATTATGCTGGTATACAGGCACTGCGTAATCTACGCGAAAAAGCGGTTCAAAAGACACTTTGTGAACGCAAGAAGCAACTGTCTATTCGCCAATTCTTTCAATAAGCATACATTTATGTTTTCCTACTAATTGATTTTAATGATCTCTTGAATTTATATACACAAAATATATTTTGAGCAAATAAAACGAGTTTTTGAGCAAAAATTTTAACCTTGATATAGTGAACAACCTCAATACTGTGAACAGGCCGTGTAATAATTAGTTCATTATATCCAGACACGACTGTATTATTAAACTCTAATAAAAAGAAGTGTATGTACCAATTTTCAACAGGATGCCTTACAAATTGGTCCACAAAAATGCACGACAACATCCAAACAGACGGACATAGCTAAATCGAGCTGATCAAAACTATGTATATGGCGCCTCCATTAACGCGTTGCAAACTTTCAGATAAACTGATAAAATATGAATGGTATAAACAAAGTTAAAATCCAGACTATTTCGTTCAAATCCCTATTTATTTTCATTTCAACATGATTTGAGAGAAGTCTAAAATGAGTAAAAAATTTACTAAGTCATTGGATTGGATGAAGTGTCTCAAAAATAGTATTCCGACCTAAGCTACAACTTGGGCCAATACTCTAAGTCATATGGACTTATGTAGCCATAGGTTTTTAAAATCAAGGAACAAAACATATATGTATATATATATACATATATGGAAATCATGTTACCACTCAGCGGAAAGCGTTTTGAGACTATTGAGATGAAAAAAGGGATTTAGCAAAGACAGATGGAGGCTATACCAAAAAAAAACTAGCCTATGAAAAGCATTTTGAAGATTAGAAGAAGCTTTAGAATATGTGTATTGCATCCGATGGGCATTATTTTTAAGAGAAGATTATTAAGAAATTACAAGTACTTTTTAATCAGAAGGTAGTCGTACACCCGCAGTTCAACTGTGTACTATAATTGTTGACATTATATTGATATATCAATGATACTAATTTGCGATACGATAGATAATATCGGTGCGATATTTTTTGGTCTTACTATATCGAGTATCAATATTTTTCGCGTCTTGTATATCAAAATTTGTATATTCATATACCAATACTATTAAAAGTGTACTTTTTCATGGAAATTCGTTGGTTTTGATTGTCATGAAATACTTCTTAATTGTTCTAATAATGACTATGACTTGTAACACACAATTTACCACACAATTTACCATTGAGAAATTGGACAAAACGAAAGAATAAAAAGGACGAGCCAATTTAATATTGGCTAAACAAGAAACAAATAATGCCCAATATTTTTAAAACTGCACTCAAACTTTAAACACCACCGGCAAAATTTTCACAGATAATACAAGAAGGATACTGAACGATATAATAAAACAACGCGTGCACTTGAAAACTCTTAATGATACAATTTAAGACAACACTTAAATTGTATCATTAAGAAACACTTTGCTACTGTACTCTCTAAGACCAAATAAACTAATTATCTAATCTAAATCTAATTTTTAATGTTTGCCCTCAAAAATGGTATACGACTGTATTTCTTAGATGGTTAACATTCTCAACATTTCCGCTTTCCTATGCAGCTGTTCGTTATAGTCAGCCATGTGAGTGGCAAAATTACGTTCGCTTTATTTAAATATGAGTTGTTTGTGTTGATGATAATAAATATGATATGATATCGCTAATAAATCGGTTGAAATTTACACAATGTACATTCACCGAGAATTTCAAGAATGTGAAAAATGTTGGCCAATGGAAAGGTCCTTTTAAAAAGTTAATATTGAATAGTCGTGCATTTAACGCCATACTGTATTGTCGATCACAAGCATTACCGACAACGGAGACTGAAAACCCATCTGTATAGGAGTACTTCTATATGAGAATGTTGGCAGGGCATTTCGAAGTCTTGAACACGATTTCACCATTTTTACTTGTTTACTTATAAATTTGGATTATTTTCCCCTTTACGTTTTTCAGTTGTTAATGTCGCTCAGTTGTTTTACGAGATATTAACGAGCTTTTCGTTTAGCTATAATTTCATAGCAATTTTGTTAAATCACTGTTGTACAATTAAGTGCTTTGCTTCCATCACTTCGCTATAAAACTTGCATTTTGTGTAAATGTTTGCGTTTTTTGCGTTTTACATTTAACGCTAATTAATTTTATGTTAGACAATTGATGTAAATTACGTTCATAAAGCAAAAACTGCAGATTAGACGACAATAGAAAAAATAGCGTACACAGGATTAATATATATTAATAGTAGATCACATTTGTGGAGAATCGTTTGAATTTTGCATAGACATAACGTTTGGAAGGAACTGGTGCTGGAGTCTTCGGACCTCACACAGGCTACTTCAAATCCTTAGGGAAATTTACTAGTAACTCTCAAGCTGAAATCGATTCAATTGAAAGATGAGCCCAATTCAATCTAACAGGGGAGGTACAGGAAACAAAACATTGCGATATTCTCTGATACGAGTAGACACGACAGCTATGAGAGCATTATATTCAAATGTGAACAAGTCTAAGTTGGGCTGCTTAGAAAAACTAAACAAAGTTACTCCGTACTGTATACACCGCCACGCAGGTATACCTGGATTTTGGATTCATCATTAACAAATCTTTGAAGCATCTGGATCCATCAATCTGTGCATCACTACTACAGAGCGACCATGCTTATGTAAAAGTAGACAGACTTGTAATCGATCTTCGTAGGCACTCAGCCTATGAAGTGTCGAAGAGACGATGTATAGCAGAATGGGCATTTGCGTTGCTGGGTTCATATCCAAACGAGAGAAAACTCACCCAAAAGTATCGATTCTAGGCAAGTGAATTATACTTTATGCATATAATTTGACTTGCTTATAACCGATACATCCGAATTCGATACCAAAATAGCAATTCACATGTGTGTGAAGTAAGTTTTCGCTTTGTTTATGTACATAAAAATAAGAATTAACTTCGCACGGAATGTGCGCGATGCAATAAAGCAAATATTTCACAAATTCAATTGAAATCAACGAAATTGTTCCGCATATTGATATCGAATTATGTTTATTTGTATATCATTTGAGCTACGTCATTCTCTTTCCCTCTACTTTGGTTAATTCAGTAAGCAAGTGGAATACGACGATTGTTCATATTATCTTAAAATCCTATTATTGATTAGTAGATAATGTTTGTCAGTCGATTTTTTGGTGATTCGAATTTTTTGCAAGTTAGAGTAGACTACACGACTCTTGAAAGCGAAATTTTAGTTGAAATGGTACACGCGCGAAAACCATGATAGAAAAAAAAAAGCTGTTAGGAGAGTTGGAACCAGCGACCAGATAAAATACGTCTTAATCGAGGTCATTATAAAATGAGATCAATTTCGTTTCATAGTGTAACTTTTGGTAGGTACCAATTACAATTTTTTTCTAAGATACTTTTTTGAAAAGTTTCTGTCATTAAGCAAAATATGCGTTATTGAAGAGCAACAGAGCCATCTGTGCTTTAAGGGACTCCATTTCATTCACAAAAAGTGACCGTATGCTATACAATTCATGCCGGAGGTGTGATTGTGATTGGAGGTGCCATTTAACAGTCAGTGGAGTTCACTATCGTGCCATGTTGGAAGGCTATTTTTGGCCTAATCTGATGACTTGACATCAGTGATAAGTTTTTCCCACAAGATGGTGCCACATACCTAACAGCTGGTCAAACAATTGATCTATTGAAAGGGGCGTTCGGTAGCCGTGCAATCTCGAGAAATGATAAGCTCGAATGGCCACCTCGTTCATACAATGTAACGCCGTCGGATTTCTTTTTATGAGATAATGTTGGCTAGTTGGTTTAGACCAACTAGCCAACATCGTTAGAGGAACTGGGGCACAATATCGAACGCGAAATAGCCAATGGTCCGACTGATATATCGCTGCAAACGTGCTCGCTAGAGTATATGAACAAGATCGATTTCCATATATATGTAAATATACATATACTTCACCTGGAATAAATTTCTGCACAATTTCACAATTATTCTGTGTTTTATTTAAATATAACATTTTTATGTACAATTTGAAAAAAACATCCTTCATATATTTTATAGGGTCTTCCCGGTGTCTCCTTTACTCTCTGATAAACAGATAATACCATTTCACACGATGAAAAATAAAATGCATTCTTATAAACGAAACTAAAAAAAAAGAAAAAAAAATTGTGGATGGCGACCTACGACTACACCAATACCAAGACAAGTAGCTCTAATGAGTAGACGAGTCAAAAGAGAGAATGTAAATGCGTATGTATGCAGCCGGCAAAAGCTTTGACTGTGTGGTGGTACAATGAACATGCGCTGTATACTGCACTCTTCATAATAAAGAGAACGAAAGAAAAAAACTGCAATCGAGAATGTATAAAAAATAACAAGAAAATGGCGCGCACTCTCTCTTTCAGCCCATAGCTTAAAATAACCGGAAGAGTTTTGGTCATGTAATGGCGTAATCTTCGTCTGCGAGACGCTGCCGCGAAACCGGTCCAAGTGAACGACTGCAACAACATCCACAATCCGAAAAGCGCAAAAAAAAAAAAAAAAAAAGAACATTTTCATTCCATTAACAGCGTAAAAGCGGCAACTGTAATTTATTATGCCAACAATTGCTAAGCCCTTACAACAAATGTTAATGCTCTTCTCTCTGTTATCATTTGCTGCTGGCTTTTGCTTTTCAAAATCGATTTAGCTTTAAAATTGAAATGCGAAACTGAAATATAAAAATAATTTAAAATAAATAGTAGTAAAAAAAAAACATTTATATATGAAAACATTACTGATGAATTCGTAACGGACAATTCGTACATACATATATGCATTGGAAGTTTGTTTCAAATCGATTTCAAAGCAAAAAAAAATCACTCATCCACCAAAGCGCTTATTTCGATACGCTACAGCGGGCGGCGCACAGCAAACCGGCAAAAAGCAGCTGACGATAAACAGTGGCAGAGAGCGAGAGACAGTGTATGACACAAACAAGTGCAATTCTATTATTATGTTAACAGTGCACAAAAGTAAGCTTAACAGAGCGAGAGAGAGCACAGTGTCGTTGGCCAACATCAATGTCGACTGATAGCTATCGCGATTTCTAGTATTTACTCCGCTGCTGCCAATGTCGTTGCGTCGTTATTTGTTAGGCATTCTCGTCGTTGTTGTGCGTTCGTGTTTGATAGCCAGTGGGGTAGATAGATTTTTAAATAAAGGGGACCGACAACTTGAAATTTAAAATCTTTTTTATAGAGCTAGATAATAATGTTAGCCTCGAGCAGTAAACGTAGAAAATCGTTATCAAACGACAGATTTGCAAATACGTTGGTGAAGGGAGATTCGGAAAAGATGGCACAACAGACATGTACACAAAAATATTTTCTTTCTTAATTCATTGCGTGGATTAGTGCACGACCTTTGAAACCGCCGCACACATACAGCGGTATTGAGCTTAGCTTAGTTGAGTTGAAAATTCAAACGCACAGAAGGCAATGATGTGTCGCAGTAAGCTCGGAATGGGAAGTCAGCTTACGAACAAGCGATCGCACATTCGTCTCCGACCATCCAGAGAGTAAGTACAGGTTTTTCCATGAAACTCGTTTGCGTTACTTCAAAATAAAACCATCAACATTTATTTTTGGAAAAATCGTTATTAAAAAATTGTTTATTTACAAATCAGTCAGAAAAAGTGACCTTTTTAAGAAATATCTTGGTTAAGAAACCGGCCTTAAGTCTCAACTTTAAACTAAATCTTCGGCAAATTACCATTTAATAGAGTACCAATTGATGCTTAGTTCATGGTATGCAGGTCTAGTCTCACTGAACTATTCTACTACGTTATAACTACGAGTATAAAAAAATGTAAAATTAAAGAAACTATATTTCGTTATTTTGTGGTTGATTATCAGCTATTTTAACCTACGAACCACAAATTTATATTTTCTGTGCGCAATAAAATTTGTTATTGTTAATTTAACAAATTTGTAGGTAAACTGATTGTACGAAACATTTTAATGTAAAACCGTACAAAACAATAAAATACTTGTATAACATATAGAATAATTTTATAATATAAAAACAGTTACTCTGTAATAACAATAGATATGTACAAATGGATAAAAAGTTTTGTAGATAAATCTAACAGTTAAATAAAAAGTTTTTTAATTTTCTTTTTTTTTTGTTAATAAAATGACAATTATCTGTCACATTGGCATGTGACAACGCCCGATGGAAACGTCAAAGCAATAGAATGTTTACCATGAAGCAATACACACGATAAGTATGAGCTGAAATCGTGATTTTTTATTTTCAAAATCACTACTCAGTTTGGAGTTGTATGATCATGAGCGACGAATCACATTTTACGCTGTGTCAATATGTAAAATGTTCGTTATTGGTCTTCGACTTATTCATGAGATGCTTTTACACTAACCAAAAGTTACTGTTCGGTGCGGTGTATGCTTGACTTCTCAAGCATCACATCGAATTCCAACTTAATATTGACTTTAATAAAGAAGTTTTTCGTACAAAAACACAAATGTGGGTGGTGAATTTGTATGGGTGAGCGGGTCACACCCATTAATGTATATGTGAAACGTCAGTTCATTAGAAGCTACCATACTAATTATTAAGTTTTTCTAACAAAAAGTCAAAAGTGGGCGGCGTGTTTGTATGGGGGCTAACCGTCGTCTCGTCGAGCTAATCAAGAATATATATACTTTATGGGATCTACGATGCCCCCTTTATTGCTTTACACACTTTCAGACAAATACTTAGACAGACTACATTAACTTGGCGCGTCGTGCTAATCACGAATATACAAGACATTATGGAATGTACGTTGCGAACGGTGTGATTAAATTATATTAATAATAATATTCACACTCTGTGTGAAAAGTATAAGAGTAAGAGTATAAATAGGGTGTAAGGATTGCATCAAACTGCCCCTTATAGTGGTATAGGAAGGTACGTTTATACGAATATATACTTTTAGATTACTGTAAAAGCGTACAGTTACAGTTTTATAAAGTGGTGGTATTGTTAAATTTTTTATTGTTTATTTTTTTATTTATTTATTTTGCGTTTTATTATTATTCTTCGTTGTCGTCATCAACCAAACAACACAAGACTAATTCTTCTTTCACGTAAAAACGCGTTTTTAGTTCAAACGATATAGAGGCATGATCGCAATATAATTAGTTGATGTATTTATTTATTCATTGGAATAAGTTTACATATTTATATTTATGCATTAGATGTTGTTAATCGCTCTCATTTAACTGTCTCTTAAGACTAAATCTTATGCTCCGAATTCTAAGGCTGGAGAGCTACCACCTATGTTTATATTATCTCCACATACGTATATGTGTATATAAAGGGTATGACTTTAACATTTTTTTGTTTTTTAATTGAGTATATGTACATGACTCAGTTCGATGAGTCTTCGGTAAAAATATTGGAGAATGTCATCAGTTTAACTTACTTTAAAAAACATTCCACAGGAAGTCCATCAAAGTTCAGTTTTTATAATAAGCCATAAATAAATAAATAAAAAAACCTTCTGAAGTTCACAATGTGGATATCACAGATTTAACTTTTGTAATAACAATCTATTTAAGTTTTTAAATTGTCATAATCGCCAACAACAGCTACAGAATGAAGAACATATAGCATCGGTACAACCGAAGCACCACTACTCTTCACAAGTTTTTATTCAATTGATGGGAAAAAAGTGAAAAAAAGTTCAAGCGATTGCACTTAAGAATGCAATGCGCAAAATAAAGTTAGTTAATTATTGAAAACGGTCATGCTTTCACTACATATGATGGTGTGATGAACGCACGCAGATAAATTTAAGCTTTGGAAATTATAAAAAACGATAGAAAAGGTCCTTTCTGTGAAACTTTTTTGTCATAGAATTAAGAAAAAAAGTTAAGTTTTTTAAGTTTTTCTCATCTTGTACGAGGGCTGCTATTTATATTTCGGGAACTGGCAACAGTAATGTCAAAAGCTAAAATCTGGCAGCACCATTATAAAATTTGACATTTTTTGGCATAAACGTATTCACAAAGTTTTGATGTACAATTGCTATTTGTTTTGTTTACAGTGAGTTAAGAAAAGCAATTTGGCCAAAAAAATGGAAATTTCAAGAAAAGGTTTTGGTTGGATTATTTTTCACAACTTTCGACGTGGATTATCTCAACAAGAATGTGTCAATGAACTCAGTTCTTTGTATGGCGATAAAGCACCATAAAAAAACCACAGTATATCGCTGGTATAGCGAATTCAATCGTGATCGTATTTCGGTCGCCGACGAATTCCGTGAAGGTCGTCCAAAATCGGTTGTTGTGACCAAAAACATCGATGCAGTGCGTGAACTGATAATGCAAGATCGTCATATGGCATATCGTGAGATAGATGCATCCTTGCACATTAGTTCCACTTCAATACATTCGATTGTGCATGAACACTTAGCTGTAAAAAAAATTTGCTCTCTTTGGAGACCCCATAAATTATCAATCGCTCAGAAAATGGCTCGCGTCGATTGGTGTCAGGAAATAATTATAAAGTTCGACCGTGGTGCTTCAAAAGACGTCTATAAATTCGTGACAGGTGACGAATCATGGATATATGCGTATCCACAAAAGTTGTTCGTGGAAGAAGCACAGCGAAGCAAATGATCGCCTGTTTCTTCGGCCTAATGGGTCATGTGGCCACTGTTCCGCTTGAGCAACGTAGGACGGTCAATTGTGAGTGGTACACGACCATTTGTTTGCCAGAAGTCTTCGGAGAAATTCGTAAAACCAACCGCCAAAGACGAATCATTCTCCATCATGACAATGCGTGCTCTCACACATCTCGTCAAACAAGTGCATTTTTGAGCAGTCAAAACATCGAATTAATGACTCATCCTCCGTACAGTCCTGATTTGGCATCCAATGACTTCTTCTTGTTCCCGAGTATCAAAGGTAAACTGCGTGATCAACGATTTACGAGCGCCGAAGAAGCAGTTGAAGCGTTAAAAAACCATATTTTGGAGGTGTCTCAAGAGGAATGGAAAAACTGCTATGACAAATAGTTTGAACGAATGCAAAAGTGTATTGATCATCAAGGGGAATATTTTGAAAAACAATAAAGCCATTTTCATTTAAAAATGTTTGTTACTATTTGCTATTCCCGAAATATAAAAAGTACCCCTCGTAGTACTATGTAAATATGGTTCTTAAATATATAGACATATTCCTAGTGCACATATGGAGTATATAACGTAGCTGTGAAACAGCTTTGTTTATAATAAAATCAGTGCTGTTTACTTAAATCAAAACTAAAGCGTGTTGGTGGTACACATTTTATAAATAATAAAAATTATAAACATAATGCTTGCCACAGCATGAATTTATACAATTTGTACATTCGTTTGAACAATTAAATAACAAGGTTCCTTTCGATCTAACGAATGATTAAAGTGTTTTCATTTAGAGTTTGACTACCCTTTTCAAAGTACTTTTCTCTTGACTACGCCCATGCTTTGTGTTGTTGGAGTCTGTTTTGTTGGCGTTTTCTCATATTGTATATGTTCACCTTCAACGTTGAATTTAGTTTAGTCAGTCAGCAGTCGTCGTGTCGTGTTGGAGGCGCGTCGTCTAGCTTTAATCAGCTGTTTGCTGTTGATATTTGCTGCTTTTGTTTTTTTTTTTCAATTATTTTTTTTTCTTCTGTTTTTATTTTTCGCACTGTTGATTTTTGCCCTCTATTTCTCTTGCCCAAACAAATGAATTTAAAGAGCTTTATAGACGCATTATTAATAAAGCTAATTGAGATATATATATATATATACATATATACATACATATATATGTAGATATGTTTGTATATATAATCATATATGTATGCATATTTTATATTAGGTAGATTTTTTATATTTATATGTATGTTTATGTAGGTATGTATATTAATGAAGACTTGAGTAATCGCTCTTATATAAACATACAAGCTGTGTGTGAAATCCGTTTTCCACTTTGCAGTTCTATTTGAACTTTACTCCGCCGCACCATTTACCCCGACAACACCATACCATACCATACATATTCCACACTAGTCGTTCGGTTCAACCAACGCACACGCGTCACATTCCAAGAAACTTCTGGGCGGTGACTATCGCGAAAATGGCTTCGTTTTTTTTTTTTTAGTAGAAATATTCTTTTTTTTTTTGTTTTTTTTTTGTTTTTTGTTTTTCTGTCGATTTCAACTCTTGGATAGCAAAACCAAAAAGCTAGCGTATATTTTATGAATTTATTTGCGACAGTTTTTGTTGTTGCTAAGGCTAAAAAATATATGAATATACTTATGTATGTATGTACATATGTACACAGTACATTACATTGTGTAGGATAGAAAAACAAAAATTAATATAGTCAACCATTTTGTTTCCTACTGTTTCCTATCACATATGTACATACATACATACCAACATGTGCATCTACATAACTTATGTACATTGTACCTATGTATGTACATATATATCACTATATACATGGGTAGCATACTTTCATTCATAGCTGTACATAAATATACATTTTTATGTCTGTCCTCCATTTGTACGCTTTGACTTTATTTGGTTCGTCAGTTGTTCCTATTAATTTTATTGTTGTTGCTGGCCCTCTGCGATTATGGCCAGCGGTCGACTCATTCGACCGCAATCTAGGAGTAAATGAAATAGATATACATTAATACACTCCTCGCCGCTTGGATAAGACACCCCCTCAACTCTGTTATCTATCACCCACTGCTTCCAAACAAAGCTTGCTAGTCTTAAGTTTTTTATACCATTCATACATACTAGTGTGAAATGGTATTATAAGTTTGTCTGAAAGTTTGTAACGCATTAAAGGAGCCATCGTAGACCCCATAAAGTATATATATTCTTGACTGTCCGTCTGTCTGTATGTTGTTGCGCATTTTTTGGGAACCAATTTTTATGCTATCCAGTTGAAATTTTGCACATACGTTTCTTTTTGTTGCAGTTTAATATAATGTAGCTCCCATACAAACCCATTGCCCACTTTTGACTTTTTGTATGAAAAACATTTTTATTGTAGTCAATATCAACTTAATAATTGATATGGCAACTTTTAGTAGACGGGTGCTAAACATATAAATTAATGAGTGGGACCCGCCCACTATTTGGGGTAGCTCCCATACATACTTACGGCCCACTTCTGACTTTTTGTATGAAAACTTCTTTATTAAACTCAATATTAGGTTGAAATGCAATGTGGTGCCTTTTGATGGTCAGCCGCTTAACATACATAGACTAATGGGCTTGGCCCGCCCGCTTTTTGGGGTAGCCCCCATACAAAGCCATCGTGCAATTTTGTTTTTTTTATGAAAAAATTCTTCATTGAAATCAATATTATTTTGAAATTTGATTTGGTGGATTTTAGTGGATAAACGCTTCATATACATATACAAGTGGGCGTGTCCCGCCCACTAAGTCCCCCTAGTCCCATATAAACTCACAGCTCACTTTTATGCATTTGTATGAAAAACGTCAATACCAACTTGAAATTCGATGTGGCGGCATCTTACACATCAACTACATCGCTTCATACACATCTACTAGTGGCTTTTTGGGGTAGCCCCTATTTAAACCCCCACTTTTATGTTTTTCAATTCTATTTAAAATTTCGTGCGAATGGTATTAGAGCTTCGGTTCAACCGAAATTAACGTTTTTTCTTGTTTTCAATTAAAGTTCTTTTAACTGTTTAAAGACAAAGCTTTAAATATTAACCAAAAACCGGTCAAAATTGAATAGAACATGAATTTAGTTTGATGTTTATCTTTGGTTCGTGGACTCATTTTTATCGTTGATCGAACTTTTTTTTTTGTAAATTTCACTATTATATTTACAAAAAAAAAAAAAAACGTAAAATGCGTCGAGACAAAGCCTTAACCGAGGCGGAGAAAGGACAAATCAAGGCTTACAAGTGCGCTGGCATATCTATTGCGAAAATAGCTAAAACAAGAAATAACGTTAGCTTCGGTTGAACCGAAGCTCTAACATCATTCACACGCAATTTTAAAAGGTATTGTAAAACATAAACGTGGGAGTTTAAATAGGGGTTAACCCAAAAAGTGGGCGGTACACACCCACCAGCAGATGTGTATGAAGCAACCATCCATAAGATACCAACATATCGAATTTTAAGTTGATATTGATGTTTTTCATACAAATGGGTTTGTATGGGACTACCTGAGATAGTGGGACACGTAATGAGTCTTAATATGGAAAAAACATGAAAGTCTGCACACATACTGTTCCTAGTACTGCAGAAAGGCCACTTATATATTATAAAAAACGTCAAATTCTCACGACTCTTTAGAAAAAATCAGCGAATAATGTGGTATTAAGGCAAGTCTCAGAACTATGCGTCGTATTATTTCGAATGATAAGCATATTAAAAGACTAAAAATCAAGCAGAAACCTGACCTGGACTTCGGAGTGACATCGCGTGGTCTTCTCAGACGAAACATATTAATTTGGAGGGCACCGATGACTATAGCTACCATTTCCATGGCCTCCGAACGGAACTCATTATTTGGACCGGCTGCATAGCAGGTATGATGTTGTGGGGTGCCATTTCGTACTATGACTTCTGCAAATTACAATTTTTGTCAATCACAACGTTGTCGTACAACTATTCTGCCGTGGATTTATCAACATCATAATGAGACAATACATACGCCCGGATTGTTGAAACGAATATAGAGTGTCAAAATGTGGAACTATTAAGCTGGCCGACCTATTAACCGGTTTTTAATATGATCGAAAACGTTTAGGGCTGGTTAACACATCGAGTATATGGATCAGGGCAACAATATTCGAGTATAACCGAGCTAATCCAAGCCATCCAATTAGCTTGGAGCTTTCGCTAAATTTGGTCAATTTGTACCGGTTCCAAACCGGTTTGAAGTAGAAAGCTGGCTCAACACACTATTAAAATAATTTCTTTTTAAATCTAAAATAGACCATTTACCTTAAATTTAAGTAATGTTTATGTTAAAAATAATCAGAATCATCTCTAAAATCTTCTTTTCTTTAAAGTATCCTTTTCCAGTGGCGTGTTGCCTTTTTTTTTGTTCAAAATTTGTTCAAAGCTAATTTGTTGAAATTACATCAATAAAATTAACTTCAATTTAAAAAAAAAATTAAGTTTCTAGCATGATTAGTTTGGGAGCAGTGGGCGATAGAAAAAATACTTAAGGGGTGACCTATTCAAGTGGCGAATAGTGTATGTACATATGTATTTTTTTTAAGTTAAAATTTTATTATAATTTAATTAATTAAAAGAGATAAAAAACTTATGTTGATCCATCAGCTACCGATATACCCCGAAAAATTCACGGTATGGTGCTGTTTATGGGGTTTAACCGAATCGTATTGTAGAAAACACCCATTAGTGTAGTATGTGTGTAAAGCAAACATCCATAAGAAGCCACCATATCGAATTTCAAGCTGACTGAAGAAGTTTTTCAAACAAATGCGTAAAAGTGAGCGGTCGATTTCTATAAGAGTCACCTTAAAAAATGGATATCGAATGTAAAACTGGTATTGATTTAATTAATGAAGTTTTTCATACAAAAGTACAAAAGTGGACGACGAATTTGTATGGGGGCTACCTCAAAAAGTGGGCGAGAAACCCTCATCAGTACATACATATATGTATACGAAGCAGCCATCCATAAAAAGTCACCTCATCGAATTTTAAGCTATTATTGACTTAACTAAATAAGTTTTTCATAAGTGTCAGTCATGATGAGAATTCCACGGTTCACATGGTTTTACTGTGGGTTTCATCAGAATGTGATAAGTGGCATATTAATACACTGATTGAAATTGGCAAAATCACCCTTGACGACATCAACAAACTAATTCGTTAACATACTCATTATTTGGTTGGTTTCAGTGCGAGTTCCATTGAAAACAGTTTTGGAACGTAAACACCTTCATTTAATAGAAGTTTTGTAGAGCACACCGCTCGATAAACTATAGCAGAACCAATAGACCTATTGAACGGCTTGGGCACGTTGAAGCAAGAGAAAAATAAATGAAGCTCAAGGTCCGCTCTCTACACTGGCTAATTAATTCGCGCTTCCGCTTAAGTCTGGACAATAATGATCTCTTCTAAAGCCTTTCTGGATGTCTGGCTCTCAACTATGGGGTAGCACATATATATATATATGTGCATATAATTCAAAGAGATCAGTCAATAATACTTAGAACTCTAACCGGTGGGACACTGGTGAATACACAATGGTTGAAACATTCCAACTATGAAAACTGTAATAGCTCGTCTCAAACCGAACTACTTATGAAAGCAAAATCAATTCCCATCCAAATCTACTTGCAAGATCTCTTATCTAATGTAGTAACCAAACATGACCCAGGAGAAATGACCCCTCAGCCCTATGTATACAAATTTTGTTTTATTTTGCAGTAGAATTTTTTAACAAAATTTTACTTCCCTGTGCCCTGCGCACCGATTGCTAAAATTCGCAGGGAAATATTAGAACAGAGATGGACACAAAGAGAGCAACCAAAGTGTAAGCGTGTGTGTGCGCTCTGCATCATAGATCTGCAATGAATTAGTAAATCGCGCTTGAGAGTTGCTCACGAAAATTGAGTGACAAGACAAGTAGAAACGAAAAGTGAGCAAGTGTGATTGGCTTTCACTCAAAACGTAGGTAAAGAGAGCTTCGGCATTCGAGTACATTCGGATGTGAGTAGCATATATTCACAAGTGTGAAGCATGTAAATAGTAAATCACTGCAGCAAATAGCTTCGCTCTTTCACAAAAAAAAAAAAAAAAAAAAAATACTCAATAATTTGTGAATAAATGAAAAGGCTTATTGAGTTGCAAGACATTTAATCTGAGAACATTCAAAAAAAAAAATTGTATAAATGAAACTAATACACATCGTTTGTATTGTTTATTGAGTTTTTATATAAACATAAAAAGTTTATATAGACACAATTTAAATTAGTTTATTTTTAATAAAGAATTTAGAAATTTAGCTATTAAAAAATACTAAAGTGGGTGCTGAGATTGTATGGGGCTACCCTAAAAAGTGAGCGGAACACGCCCATTAGTCTATGTTTATTAAGCGGCTGTCCATAAAAAAGATACCATATCGCATTTCAACCTAATATTGACTTTAATAAAGAAGTTTTGGATACAAAAACACAAAAGTAGGCAGTAGATTTGTGTGGGGGTACCCCAAAAAAGTGGGCGGGTGCTACCCATTAATGCATATGTGAAGCGTCCATTTACTAGAAGCTACCGTATCAATTATTAAGTTGATATTGACTACAACAAAAAAGTTTTTCATACAAAATGTCAAAAGTGGACAATGGGAGCTACCACAAAAAGTAGGCGGGTCACGCTCATTAGTCTATGTATGTTAAATGGCTGTCCATAAAAAGGAAACACATCGCATTTCAACCTAATATTGACTTAAATAAAGAAGTTTTTCTTACAAAAACACAAATGTGGGCAGTAGGTTTGTGTATGAGTGTACGCCCATTCATATTTGTGAAGCATGCGTCTCTTTCAACTGTATTTAAAATAAAATGAATGAATTTATCATACAATATATTTAAAGTGGGTGTGTCATGTTGATATAGATACATTATGGGGTTATTTGAAAAATAACCCATAAAGCAGATTACGGAACGATATCTTAAAAATTGATACAGAAAAAATGTACAACTTTCAAACAGACGAATAACTCTAAATCGACTCGATCGACAATATATAAAAATGTTATTTTAACAGATAAGTTTTTTAATGTGGCAACACACACAAAACGTTTATCGAAAAGATGATTGCATATTTGCAATAGATAAATAATTGTTTGGCAAATCATCATATAAACTGTTCAAAATTGACCGCTTAAATTGTTGGAAGTTGAATCACATTTTCACCACAAGATTTTGTTCAGCACTGAGGCTCACTTTTGCCTTTTCAATGGCTTTGTTAATAAGCAAACTTGTCGCATTTGATGCGAGAAAAATCCAATGATTAGATACTGACCCACCCCGAAAAATGCTGGGCTGGTGGCATCATCTGTCCATTATTCTTGAAAATCAAAGATAATACAACAGTTACCCGTCAATTGCAACCGGATATCGAGCCATGTTATTTCCAAAAGTACGTGAACATGGTCTGAAAGACCTTTGGTTTCAACAGGATGGCGCCACATGACACATTTCTGAAGCAATCATCAACTACTATTGAGGAAAGAGTTTGACGACAGCATAATCTACAGAAACGGACCCATTGTCTGGCCTTCAAGATCGTGTGAGATTACACCGCTGAACTATTTTGTGTGTGGATACTTGACATCAGTGTATAAAACCGGAAACGGAACCATTAACAGAAATTAACCGATTCGAATTGAGAAACGAAAGGAGTACTGATATTTTATTTTTTTTTTTTGTTTTAATCGGAATCATTTACCAAAATAATTTAAAATGGAAGAACTGTACTGGAACCAAAACATTTGTTTTTTTTTTGTTTAAGAAAAGATATATACTTATGCATAATGTTCAAAGGAAAACAAAAAACAGCTGATATCATACATATATGGTTAGCAAACTCCAAAAATATCACACAACTTTTCAACTTACAAAAGTTTCTATCGCAGTTCTAGCTACGCAAGTAAGCGTAAGGGTTTTGCATGGTGGCTAGCTCTAAAAGTGGGCGTGACAAGCTAATAGGACTAAAAGTGATTCATACCGACGGGGAATAGTCAGACGGACATACATATGTAGCTAGTTCGATTCTTCTCGTCGAGCTGATTATATATACTTATATATTTTATGGGTTCGCCGATGCTTCGTTTAATGCATTACAAAATCCGTGACAAAATTGTTATACTACTATTCACACTATGTGTGAAGAGCGTAAAAATTTTAGAATGTTTGTATTTACTTACTCTTGATTAAAGAATAGTTTATTTAAAAAAAATTATTGTTAAAAATTTGATAAATGGTCTTTGGAACGTTGGCAATAGTAATTATTCTCATTTTTTCAAGAATTGAATATTGACCGGTACCGGCACCGTTCCGGCATATCGAAACTAAAATCCAAGAACCGTACTGTAACGAAATACGGAAATAGATTGGATCCCGTACAGAATGTTTCGGTAGGTTTCGGTTTTATTTACTGATTTTATTTCAATTTAAAGTTCTATAAATCTTATTGAAGATAGGACTACGGGATTTCAGGCCGATGTCTCACAAAGTTTTATACAGAAAAAATGTACAACAACATTCGAACAGACGGACTCGTCTCGTTGAGAATATATACTTATGTACATACTATATACTCTGTGTGGTCTGCTTCAACAAGAATAAAATTAGGCCTACCAATTGTACCGTTATTAAAAATATTTATATAATATTGCACTTACCCTAGCTCCAATGAAACGAGCCTCCAACAGTTCCTGTTTCCTTGGATCCAACGAAGTTTGAAAATGATCCATGTTCACTAAACACTTTGTTTTGCTCTAGGAGTTATATATGTATGTGTGTAGTTTCTATTATATTTTATAATATTATTGTTTTTGGCAAAAATTTCTAAATGCGAATAAAAGCGAGTGAGCGAGAGAGACAGAGAGAGAAAGAAAGAGAGCAGTTAAAGCCAGTTTTTATATGGAGTCAAAATGCAATTGTAAAAACTTAATAAAAAAAATATAATAAAAAAAAACCATTAATTCTAAACTGAGCAAAATTATGATTTGGCTTTTTTCTGTTTAACAAGGAGACAAGAAAAAAAATTATTTTGATCGAAAATATGAAAACTTTTAATTTTTTTTTTTGCAAATATAATTCACAAACAATTCCAATTGGAATTCAACTAATTTAAGTCTGCTTGTTTTTGTTGCAATTTCTTTATAATTTTTGCACACATTTCTTTTACAAGCACTCACACAGAAAAAAAAAATATATACATATACATATGTATAAGTATATATATACAAAAAAATCGTTTTTAGACACGCAGTGTGGCGTTGCTTAAATTTTGCACATTTGTCCGTCGTCGTTGTCTTTCCGTCAGTTGCTCTGTGTTTTTGTACGTACGTCTGTCTCTCTGTCCGTCCGTCCGACAGTTTGCTGTTGCGGTTGTTTGTTGCACGCGCTTTTTTGTTTTTTTTTTGTATTTTGATTTTTTTTTTTTTTTTTTTGCTCTCAGCGTTCTCTCTTTTTTCACTTGCCGACAACTGACGTTCGCTTGCGCGCGCTCTCTCTTACGGAATGTCACGGCTCTGTGCGCCACCAATTAAATTGCTGATTTACGCTATTTTGTATTTTTGTTGTTGTTGCTGTTTCTTGTTCTTTTTGTTGCTGAAATTACCGTAAGCACATACGTCATTATTGCATTTGTTTTAATTTTTTTGTTTTTGAATTTATCATTGTTTACGTTACGTTGACGCTAGGTTAAGTTATTAAAAAAAAAAAAAACGCACTCACACACATATACACACACACACACACAGAGCTGAAAACGCACACGTTTCTGCTCACGCTGCTCCCAATCTCTATCTCATTCGTCGTTTTCTCTCTTCTCTTTCTGTTTCGCTCACGGTGCCAGCCACTGTTGCTGCTGCTGGATTATTGCAGAATTTTTAGCAACGACAAAATAATGCATCATTTTTTAAGTCTGTTGAAAAACTTTCGTAGCATTTTACACTTTAAAACTTTTCACTTGTATTTGCATTATGCCTTAAGCGTACCATTGTCATTAGATTGAACCGTTTTTAGGTCATTTTTAACATTTTACACTCGCGTCGATTTCGATGCCAACAATTCGCATAAACACCGCTCGTCTACGACGTATGAAATCGCTGCTTACGTCGTTCGCTCAGCAGCAGCTGTGCGTGCATACGTAACGTCTGTTACGTTACGTTGCATACGCGCAACGTAAGCAAACTGCTTAGTTAAGGCATGTCCACTTGTCAAGCAACGCATTCATGTAAATCAGCTGTTAGCTTTTTGTACCAATTTTGAATTACGCGGCTGCGTTTTATTGCTTAACTCAAAAAAAAAAAAATGTTGTACATTTTTAGTATATTCATACTTTTTTTTTTTTAAATTTAAAATTTTTATTTTCTTTTACATACAATGCATTCGCATAACTCAATATTCAGAAAAAGCAGGCCCATCAAGATGAGGAGTAAATTACCGTGTGCCTGGGGTTATTTAGTACAAGTACTTCTTGCCGAGAGGAGTGTTCATCTTTTGTTCGCTCCCGGAGATCGAAGTTTTGACTTCGAAATCAATGCTAGCATTCATTTGTTGTGGAACCAAATTTCTTTTATTGATTTTATTGATAGCTTGCATAGTTGTATACCGTTAAACGCACTCAAATTAGCTTTTAATTGTAAAGTGAAAGGTTTCACCAAGAAATGAAAAACATTGAGCAGCACTACCAACGATTTTGGGATGAAATGAATGAATGTCAGGTTATTATTTGTGCTTGCTCATCAGAGAAACGGACAGAGAGGTAAAAAAATAAATAAATAAATAAATTAAATTACTTAAATAAAATTTAATAAAACTAAAAGCAGATAATTGATATTTATTTGCAAAACTTTATTATTTGTAGTAATTTGAAGTTTTCTTTATTTATTATTACTTTATTTTATTTATTGGCAGTATAAGGGCTTTGGAATACTAATTTTTAAATGAATTGAAGTTTACGCTAAGTGTAATTTGCCTCTAGCAACTTACAACCATTATGACGTATCAACCAACGAATTATTTCTAGCCATTTTTTTTTTAGACATATATCATGACAGTTTGACTAAACTCCATCTCCGATTTCATTTTAAGTCTTCGTCTAATTCGCTGACGACATCTGATATATATATTGACCGAAATGAGACGTTGTCTGGTTGTTTTCAAGGGGTATTATAAAGTGTAACTCATTTGCCATATATTTCCGCTGACACTTTTTTTTGTAAGGTGGTGTCAAACACTTGCTGTACTGGTACTCCAAGCTTTGGACATCTTCATTTTCATCTAATTGATTGAAACATTAACACCATTTAGTTAACTTTAATATTTATTATTATATTCTCTTTTGCAATTCTTTGTTTTTTTGCATAACATGTGGTTGAAGGTATTGAATCAAATTTATTTCGTTATTTGTTTCACTCGCACTTGCATGTCCTTCTGTCTTCGTCTACGTAAGCCATTAAGCAAGTGGGATTTATATAATTACCAAAAAAACTGGACTTTCCTGGAACAAAGATAACGTTTTTTTATGTTGTTGTTATTTTTTCTTGTTTTCCGGCATTTTTAGGTGATAGGCAAGAAATCGATTTCGGTAACAATGCAAATCAGTTGGTAAAGATTTCGTGAAAAAGTAACAAAAAAAAAAAAAAAAATAAGAAAAAAAATACAGGAACAGTTTTCGTTTTTGTTTCTTTTCTCGAATTTTGCAAAAATCATTGAATACTTTCCAATTCAAACACCGTTCAAAACAGCGGTAATAATATCAGCAACAAACGCAGCAGCAGGAGGAGGAGGTGCAGCAGCAGCAGTAGCAGCGGCGACGGTGCAATGCGTTGGACAGTGCATTTGGACGGAGGACCTCAGCGCGTCAATCATGCAGCAGTCGGCGTAGAGGATAGCGATTATATATATTCGTTTGGTGGCTATTGTACTGGTGACGACTATCGCTTTAACGAACCCATCGATGTACATGTGCTGAACACAAATACGCTGCGCTGGGCGCTGGTGCCGCAGCAGCGAGATATCGATGGCACAGTACTCAAACATCCGGAGGTGCCATTTCAGCGTTACGGGCACACCGCCGTTACATACAATGGCAAAATCTACATTTGGGGCGGACGCAATGATGAGTATCTTTGCAATGTACTTTATTGTTTTGATCCAAGACGTGCGACCTGGTCACGACCGATTGTCACGGGCGCTGTGCCCGGAGCGCGTGATGGGCATTCGGCTTGTGTTGTGGACAATTGTATGTACATATTTGGTGGTTTCATCGATGAGATTAATGAATTCAGCAGTGATGTGCATTGCCTCAATTTCGATACCATGGAATGGCGTTACATTCAAACGTTCGGTCAGCCACCGTCGTATAGAGATTTCCATTCAGCTGTTGCCATACATGGACGTATGTATATATTCGGTGGACGTGGCGACAAGCATAGTCCGTATCACAGTCAAGAGGAATTGTACTGCCATGAAATAGTGTATTTAGATCTAAAGAGCAAAGTCTGGCATCGCCCTTTGTCGACGGGCAAGGTTCCGGTTGGTAGACGTAGTCACTCGATGTTCATCTACAACGAATTAATTTATGTTTTTGGTGGCTATAATGGACTGCTCGATCAGCACTTTAACGATCTGTACACATTTGATCCAAAAACCAGCTTTTGGAATCTCATCAAACCGCATGGTAAGCCACCTTCGGCACGTCGTCGTCAGTGCGCCATTGTCAGGGATACACGTTTGTTTCTATTCGGTGGCACCAGTCCTATTATGATTACCAATTTTGCCAACAACGGCGGAGTTTTTGATCAGTCACTGCTTATCGACAACAACGATACACATGTGCTCGACTTTAATCCGAGTCTGAAGACATTGGCCATACTGGTTGTACTCAAATACCAGCTAGATACATCCTGCCTGCCGTGCGTTTTCCGTGCGGACATACGTGCAATGACACAGCCGAACAGTATATCGCGTCCGATTAATCATTCTGGCTGACTGATTAATTGGTAGCAAAACAAAAACAAAATTTAGCTTGAGTGAAACGTGCGGATATATCGTTAACTGCATTTTGAAATATCACGTCACTGAGAAGCGCCACAATACCCAACAGACTGATCGAACGAACATTTACGATCTAGAGGAGACTGTCAGAAACGTATTCATTCATTCTTCCACAAAATAATAAGAAGCCAATCTTCAAGATACGAAACATCCGTACGTTCACATGCACAAGTAGAAAAGAAAGAGAAAAAACACCGCCTCATGTACAGTTACTTTAAGTTAGAATTAGTCGATTAATCGCTTCCTTGTCAACCAATTTACCAAGTAAATACGTACACACGCACAACAGGACACCGAATGAAACACACAATGACAGACATACGCACACGGACAGCACAAAACGAAGTTTATAGCTTAAGATTTAAGAAGACATTTACTACAAGCCTGTTCCGGCACTAATTTTCGGCAAGTTTTTGCGAGAGTGAATTCAATATGGCGTGATCTGACGATTTAAATTCACTAGACATTGTTAAAATGCAATTCATATTACTCGAAGCAAGTGAATTCAAAACTCAAAATCATCTCAGACGATAAAAAAGTTCGAAAAAAAAATCGAATTCATTTTCGCAAAATCTTGCCACCGGAACTGGCCTGATATACTTTTATTATCCTCTTCACACTTACACAATGCAAATACGAGTAGTATACGAAATTTTTTCCAAAAATTGATTTTTGGTTTAGATAAATACAATCCATAGAAATAATAAAATTCTGCAATAGTTAAAGTAAACGCAAATATTAACAACATTTAAATAGGAAATTAGTGACAATTCTAGTAGATCAATTTAACAATAGTTCATAGCCGCTTATGAACAAATGTTTGTGTATTTTATTGTTGCTAAAATGTGCAATTACCTTATCTATTGATTAGATTTATCATTTTTATGTTGAGTAGCTATTTAAACCAAAACAATTTTTACTGCATAGAAAGGACAACGAAGAACCTATTAAGTACGTTACATACTACATATATATTTATATATACAATACTATTAAATAACTCAACAAAGACAAAACTAAGCAACTTTTGACAACCAATAAGTTATTTAACACTTCCACTACCAGCTATTGTACCTAAAAAAAAATCGACCGATTACAAATTAAAAAAAAAAAAAAGAACAAAAGTCAATGCAAAACATGCAGGTCGAAAAACATAAGTTTGACAATAGAAAATAGGCACAAAGTGAACTCTCTCTCGCTGGAAACATGTGTGAGGAGTATTAAAGCTTAGGTTTTCTTTTGTTTTAAATTAAATTTGTAAGATTCCGAAAACTTTCAAAGTAAACATAAAAAAACAATTTAAAAGAAAACATCTAACTTTTTTTTAATGACTTGTGTTTGACTTGCTCGCTGGGATGTACACTTTATATTCACTCTATTGGAACTACATAAAAATTAAACAGTTGCTTAACCATAGTTCACGTAGTATTTATTTTAATACACAGAACATCTTAACTCTAAATTCTTAACATTTATAGGAAAAAGTTGCGATCACTGAGAATTTTCATGCAGCAATAGTCAGCCTTCGTTCCAAATGCCTTCATAACGTTTTTCAAAGGCCAGCGTTTTTTCCAATCCTCTAAGTACTTGTAAAAAGCGCTTTTTGGCATGGCCTTTAGCTCATCCAGCGATTCGATCTTTATCTCCTCAATCGTGGCAGAACGCCAAACTTTCATTGGACTTTTCAGTTTTGGGAACAGGAAAAAGTCGCAGGGTGCCAAGTCCGTTGAATACGATGGCTGAGGCATGAATAAATAAGCGCACACGTAAACATTGACCGCTCTGAGAGAGTGTTCAGTGAGAACTGATTACGGCGTTCATATTGGCCAAGCAATCACGAACAACCAACGATGTGCGAGCAAGTACATGTCGTGATGCAAATACCATGAATTATTTTGCTACAAATCCGAGCGTTTTCCTCGTATTGCCTCACGCAAATGGTGCATATAACTTAAAGGTAATATTCATTATTTACCGTGGGATCTTCTGGAATTATGCCACGATACACCATGTCATTACAAACGCAGATAACAGTTCGCAAAACCTTCACAGTTGGATGATTAGATGTTGTATATACCTATGTATCGTCACCAGTTATGACCCTTTTGAGTAAATCTGAATCGTCTTTGATGTTATTCAACAGCTTCTCAACGATGTTAATGCGACGGTTCTTTGGTCAAAATTTAGAAATTTCGGAAAAAACTTCGCTGCCACACGTTTAATGGCATAAGCCAACCGTTTCGCCGACATCCTCAGCAACTTCTCCAATAGTGATTCGACGATTCTCCATAACAATTTGCTTCACTGCTTCAACCTTTTCATCGGTTGTTGACGTGCGGTCAACGTTATTAACACATTCTCGATCTTCTGTGAAGACCTTGTACTACTTAGAATTTTTTTTGTTGCAAATCGTAGAGTCGTCAAACGACATAATCAAAATTTAAAGTCCGTTGGGAGTACTTTTATTTTTCACAGAAAATTTATTACAGATTCCATTCTATTATGAAGATGTGTCAAGTGTATTGAAGCTCTAGTTCTACCGATGTTAACATTTTCTCTTGTTTATTCTGTTGCAGTTGGTGGCAATTTAAAAACTTTAACAGAGTAACATTAACAACTTTAAATCAGTGAGTCCAGTCCGTATTGAAAACTCCAGAAGTTTTGATCATTGTGAATTATAAGGGGTAAACATCAATGGACTTCCTGCGAAAGAGTATTTTAGAAATTATGTTAAGCTAATGACATATTCTATAGTCTACTAGTCTTTTAGTATTTTCCACTCTTGTTAATAATGGCTTTGAGTCGGGTTGCAAAACAGATGTCATATATACAGACTTCAGTAACGCTTTTGATAGGGTGTGTCACAAGCACCTTTTATTCAAATTAAAAACAATACGATTGTTGTTGTAACAGCTTCGTTTGAGCTGCATCGGGAAATATATATACACAATTTAGTATATTATGAATGAATGTATTGTGCAAAGCGATTTTTTTTTTTTTTTGAATGTAATAGAAAGATAGACCGAAATGCAACCTTAGATGTCAAGGTCCAGGAAAAAAGCAACATCAACTGGTCGTAACCAGAGGTCTAAAGGGCTCAATTGAGTCGGATGGGACGGGCAGTTAAACAAATGAATTGTATCATGCGGTGATTGACCGCATTCGGGGCAGCAATTAGTATTGCTTATCCCAATTCTTTCCCTGTACCACTCGAGCATATTGCTCCATGCGGATCTTAACTGTGCAAGTTTCGTCTTGGTGCTACGAGGGAGATGTTTTTCGCTGCCATTAATGGGTGGTGGTCTTCCACCTAGTATAATATTGTCCCTATAAGAGCGTATAGCTTGTTCAATTAGAGCTCCAACAAAGACATACAGTTCCATCTTAGCCGCCTTAGTCAAGGAATTGAAAATGGAGGCAGATGACTTATGAGTTGAAAGCCCAATGTTGCGAGCTTTGAAAAATTTTTATAAGTTTTCCAAATAGATGTTAATTATCATCGACATTCACGCCCGAGGATAAAATGGAACAATCATCTGCATAGGTCACTAGTTTTATACGGGGAGGGGGAAGAGGCATCTTTGCCAAATAAAGGTTAAACAGAAGTGGAGATAGAACCCCGCCCTTTAACTTACGATAACCCGACCTCACACCCCTGAACTCAACGTGTGACCTTCTACCGTTCAGATAGTTTAATAGCCAGCGTTTGGTTTTGTCGGGTAATGAGGTGGAGTCCAGATCTTGAAACAAGATTGCATGATCAACTGTGTTATATGCCTTGTTCAAGTCTAGAGCCACCATCACTGTACGTTCGCATGTCCTCGGCTTATTAAGTCCATCAGCTATAAAAATTGTGATTTCGCATAGTGCTGAAGTCGTACCACGACCTTTCCTGAAACCGTGCAGTGTTCTGTCATTGAGGGAAGTAATAATGACTCAATAACTTTCACTACACGTGAAAGAAGCGATATGGGCCTATAAGAGGAACCAAGTTCAGCTTCACTGACGGGTTTTAAGAGAGCTACAATCCTTGCTACTTTCCATACGTCAGGGACAATTAGTTGGGAAATGGAGAGGTTTAACACATGCGTAAGAAATACTACCGCTATAGGCCCAAGGTGCTTCTGCATCAGCATTGAAAAGCCGTCTGGGCCGAGTGCCTTGGATGATTTTGCTTTCCCTATAGCAGCCGAAACCTCCTCATATGTAAAATCAACCAAATCTTCATGTCCTTTTTTCTTCCTAACGTGATGTATGGATTTCCGCTTTAACCTATTCTGCTGAGAAGGGTATTGCAATGTTGCGCTGACTGCAGAAATTGGTGGCACACTTCTTTGACGATCCTATTTGCACTCCCTCAAATGTGATAGATGAAAGAGCTCTATTCTGCGGTACACCAGATATCTTTTTAATATTGTACCACAAACTTCGCAAACTCGAGTCACAATTATCCAAGTGCTCTAGCCGTTTTGCCTTCCTATGTTCCGCAACGAGATTATTCACATTGTGAGACAACAAGGCAATACGACTGGCACTTGGATCATTGGCACGAATTTGATCACGCAAGGTCGCTAAGCGTGCAGCTTCTGCTGGAAAGCCTGGCCTAATATTAGGAAACCTACCAGCAGGAATATACCTCTTTGCAGACTTGGTGATCGCGTCTCTAAGAATTTTCCTAACATCATTGGGAGGCAAGAGTGAATTCAGTCCAGTCAGCCCTATTGTAATTCACAAAGACTCGACGATCCGATTCAACAAAATCTTACGGACGAGTAATGCTAACCACAATAGGGATATGGTCCGAGCTCAACGCGATATCAATCGATCACTCAGAGTATGGAATAAGCGATTCACTGACGACAGTTAAATCAGGGGAGCTGGATGTGGTAGCACTCATCCTGGTTGCACAGTCTTCGTTGATTGTACAAAAAGAAGAGCTGCCAATTTGTTCCGCTATACTTATACCACTAAGGTCATTTCCTAGCTCCGAGAACCACATCTCATGATGTGCATTGAAATCACCAAGAATAACCCTATGATCCCCTTGCAGGACATGGCTCAATATCGGATTAGACGCAGGGTCGTAGCTGTTGACTGGTGGAAGATATAAGTTCACAAACTCAATCTCGACATCTCCGGACTTTATAGCCAGACATTGTGTCTCCAGAAATGAATTCTGTTGACCAACAGAAGGCAGTGACAAAAGGTTTGAAATTCACCTGAGTTTGACAACCTTTGACTGCACAAATTTCCTTGTGTAGATCGGTTCGTGGCGAAAACCCAGTCGTTCTCGTGTTGCTTAAACTAATTACATACAAGTACATGGTGTCGTCTAAATTTTCTTAATGTTAATTTCACAAAATGCAAATGCATGACGTTTCATCGAAGAAGCCAATTTATAGCAACACATTTTTTAAATAACATTAGCCTCGATAGAGAGTTTTGTTTTAATGATCTAGGTATACTTATGGAAGCTTAACTTATTTATAATAATGACATTTGTTCATATTGAATAAAGCAAAAGGTGTTCTTGGCTTTGTTAAGCGTTGGTCTAAGGAATTTAATTAGCCTTATATCACTAAACTACTCTATACTTCTCTGGTTCGTACGATTTTAGAATTTTGCTCCTATATTTGGTATCCTCACTATGCTATTCACGAGGAACGTATTGAGTCTGTTCAAAAACAGTTTCTTTTCTTTGCTCTTAGGCGTATCAATTAGAATCCCGAAATAAATCTTTCACCCTTTGTGCCAGAACTAGAAGAAAGGTATTCAAAAATAATTTCAATTGATACAGTCCTGAAATAAAAAAAAAACTGGGTATCAGAAGCGCATGGAGTTTGCAAATAAGTACGATTCCAACTCCCAGTGTTTTTAAACAATTTTTGTATTTTTGGGTTAAAAAGAAAAAAGCTGATGTGAAGAAAGATCGGTACGGCCTTTGAAAAGAAAAATTTGTTACCAACCGTAAAACATGGTGGAGGAAGAGTTGTGGTTTGAGGTGCAGCCAATGGTGTTGCGAAACTCACATTTATTGAATCAATAATGGATCAACCTGTAACGTTGCCAGAAGTTGGGCCTGCAAAAAGAGTTTGTTTCAGCAAGACGACTCCGCATAAAGTAAGTTTCTGGCTCCTTTATAACATAGAAAATCAGTTGAGGACGCCTCCCCAATGTCCGGACACGATTCCCACAGAGCATTTGTGCGACTTACTCGTACGCAGAATCCGTCAGCAGACCATTACCTCCAAAAATATGAAAAAGACATAATAATGAAGAATGGGAAAAAATTACAACTGAAGATACAAAAAAATGCCGGCACCTCCGTCTTACAGAGGTACTGGCGAAAATCGTTATCCTACCAGTTATTAGCACATCATTTTCTTCGAGAAAAAAAGCATGTACGCAGACTTTTGCGGTAGTGCTTTCCTGACATGTTGTATCATAAAAATTATTAAAACTATAGTTTAAAATAATTAATAAACTATATAATAAAACAAAGTTTGATCCAATATCTAAAACATTAGCTGAGATACATATTTGCTATGAAAGTTGAAATTTCAAAATTTTTTGCGGTGTACGCAGACTTTTTCGGGCAAGTTTATTTAGTTCCAATTTTAAATAAATAAATAAATAATTTCTAGCAGAGGCAGAGGCAGACGCGGAGCCATGTATGTATTTATATTCAATTAAAAAAAAAAAAACTTAAAATGTCATATCCCTAATGTAATAATCCCTATCAGCGACAGACGCCGTATCCGTCACTCACACATGACTCGCGAATCATTGTCTATCTCTTTTTACCAGCTTATCTATGTATGCATATCATATGTTTGCAATGTAACTCAGGACATTAGATTTAGATGACCGCGTAGCGTCAAATAGCCATTGACAATGTCCGAAGGCAGATTTTGTATTGTCGTATATTCATCCGTATTGTTATAGCGCAGATTTGTATGCGGATCTTTATAGAGTCCCAATAAGCCGCTAATATCCGAATATTTTTTAGCGGGTACAAATGAAGGCGGTGCATTTAAAGTTGTGTCTAAATATGTACAAAAGAGCATTAAATTAAATATTATCAAATGGTTTTTATAAACATACATAAACATTTCACTTACACAGCGGCGTATCCTCAGGCCATTTGTGATGGCGTTCCATGGTACAAATTTGCTTGAGCGATTTATACGTCTTGGGTCGTCCATTCGGTCTGGTTGTGCTGTAATTTGGATTCTTGAAACTGTGTTGCTTCTTGCCGCTGCTATTCATTTTGTGCGTTGTTAAATAAATTTTGCTTTTGTTTACTACACCAGCAGATAATAAAACCATGAAAAATATTGAAAAATCAGGGCTGGACAACTAAATTTAATTCTGCTCATGGTTCCGGTTTCATAAAAATTAGACACAACTCTGACAGGCAGAATGAAGCACAAGGCTAGAAAGAGCTGATGAAAGAATTAATGTGAAACAAGTAAGAATGCTACAGGCTTGAATTCATGACTACGAAATACCATGCCTCATTTCATACTCTAATGCAATACTTAAATTTTTGATTTTTAAACTTAATTAAATTTAGTTTTAAATTAAAATTAATAAATGAAAAACAAAACTTAATAAAGGTAAAATAGTCGAAATAATTTTTTTTTTTGTTGTACTCAGTATGTTGTACCCAATACTGAGATTGATGAAAATTGTTGCTACCGAAAAAACTTTATATAAAAAAGCCAAAAGTTTTTCATCGAGTACTCAGATAACAAAAAGGTTTGCTACCGAAAATACTTCATATACTAAAAAAACAGATGACAAACAGTGTGACTTTTTGCAATTCCGCTAGAATAAATCAAAGAAAAATTAATATGTGTGTGCTTTTCACCTAATAAATATCTGATTTTAGTATTTCATATTGATTTGGGAACCCTATTTTTGTTTGTTTGACATAGCAGTAAAAATTTAAAATTTCGGTAGCAAAAATTTTCATCGATCTCAGTATGGGGCTTTAGCTTGATAAATGTACGAATTTTAAGTATATATAATTGTATTGTAGGCTTGGCATTCAAATTGTTTGCTATATATGATCTTTTATTGACTCCAAAATTTCATTGTTCAAGCATATGATCGACGGAGAGAGGGACATAGCAATATCGACTCGAATTTGGATGCTGATTAAGAATATATGGTGACTGTCCCAGCTCGTACCGCTTGTTACATATATTTGAATAAACTTAGTATACCCTTGGCCCTCTAGGGCAGGGTATAAAAACTATTGTAGCAAGCAAACTATATTTGAAGAGTAAAAAAAAAATAGTTCGTAAATTTTCAGTACTAAAGTAATCAAACGGTATATCCTTCATTAAAAAACAGGTTTCAATTAATTGTATTTTATCGGAAATTTTAATTATTGTAAGTACAGTTTCGAAAAACTATATATGTATATATATTATTTCTCAAAGGTGTTTTATTTTTGTCACAAAGTTTTATCTTCCTTAATACTTTATCAAAAAAAAAAAAAGTTGAGCCATTATTTTGAAGGTTAACTTAACAGCTAATGATGAAAATAACAGATTCACTTGGAAAGTGGGTGTAGCCATACCACCCTATATAAGAGAAAAACCAAATACGTTATATATATCTCAGCAACTTTTTGACCGATCGTTATGAAATTCATAGAGTGTGTTACTATTGGCGGTGCCACAACACCATCTTTACAAAAGAAAGACAAAATTCGTTATATCTCAGCAACTACTCCGCCAAAAGTTATGATGTTTATAGAGTGTGATACTATCGTTCAGTAGAAACTTTCTGGTTATATGGCGGTTGGAATAAAAAGGCAGTATCATGCCTCCATACCCATGCATTTCAAAAGAAAGAACAAAAGACCAAATAGTGTATTACTATCGTTATTAAAATTACAGTTAAATGATCTCCCTTATGGTTTCGAGCTCAAATTAAATAATTGACCCAAAATATGAAGGCAAATGATGATCCCGTTTTCACTGAATGGCTACTTCAATTGGAAACCATGACTTAAAAGTTCAATCGGATAATATACCTGATATTAAAAAAAAAAAAGTTTATGTTGGTTATACCATGTACAAAAAATATTTGTAACAAGGCGCTCGAAGTGTCACCAATTAATAATGCTGAAATTTTGTAGTATTTTTATTTTTTTTTAAAACTTTAATATATTGTAAAAAAAAAAAATAAAAAATGTTAGGAATAATATGTTATTGTTCGATGAAGCTACCCTTTGATCGGATAATAGCATCGAGTTTGTCTGGGAAGGCTTCACATGCAGCACGAATGTTTCACGATGGTCTTTTGTCACATTCTCGGCGAAGAGCAATCTTGACAGTCTCATATTTTTTAGTTGATACTTTGGTCTCCAGAATAGACCATATGGAAAAATCCATTGGGTTTAAGTCTGGGGAGTATGGTGGACATTGTTTTGAAGAAATGAAGCGGGAAACGTTATCTTGTAAAAAATGTTGGGTTTTTCTGGCTTTATGGGATAGTGCTGAGTCTTGTTGAAACATCCAATAGTTTCTACCGAATTGTTTACGTGCCCAAGGTAACAAAGCATCATTTAAAATCTTTTCACTTTTTGTTGCCCATTTTGTATTACGTTGAATTCTGGCCTTCACCTTTCTGTAATATGCCTTGATTTGTCTTAAAAATTAGACAGCGTACCTTCTAATAAATTTTGTAAAGAAAAAATTTAGAGGCAAATCAAGGCCTACTACGAAAAATAATATGGCGTAAAGAGTATAATATAGCCGCGCACCTCGACTACAGCATTTTCTCGTTTTTTTTTTTTTTTTTTTAAACTATAAACTTAGCTTAAAAATGTTTTTTGTTTGAAGTAATAAAAAAAAAGTTCCAAGCTACAAATTACTACAAATATTCAACATAGTGTAGCCCTCGTTTGCAGCTGTGCACTAAAGTGCTGCCACATAGTATGAAAAGTGCTGCCAGCCATATTACTTTCGGACAGTTGTTGAGAGCTGCCGCTGCTGCTTGTCAGCCGACAATAAAAAGAATATATTTATTTTGTTTTGAATCATTTAATGCAAGTTTAAAATAACAAATGGTGTTTAAACATACAATTAGTCAATTAGCATAGCACACAACTACTTGAATGTGCTGGCGTCCACTGCCATAATTGAGTGAAAAGTAAAGAAAGCCGAAACAGAAGCGGAGAGCAGCGTTTCAAACGTCATTATTCGATGTTGACGTATGTATATATTTATCCAGGTTCATTATCATCATCAACAACATCATCATTATTTGCTATTGCGTTTTGCTCGCCATATTCGCTACTGTTGCTCATCTAATCTGTTTCGCTCTCGCCGACTGGACTGGTCCAACAAAGTATAAAAATTGACTAGCAACTCGCTCGCTGGAGAGTAGAGTGTTCTAACTCGTTCGCCTGAGCTGTCTTGGCTATTGTTGTTGTTGGTATTGACGCCGCCAACACCGCCAGCGCCGCTATAAACATTGTTTGTTGTTGTTGTTGTTGCTGCTGGTGCTGCTGCAGGTAAGCAAGCTATGTCGTTGTTGTCTATATCAATAATATCTAAATAGTAGTTGTAGTAGTCGCTTCTTGCTAACTTGGCTAATCGTACACGCTCGCATTGTCTGCTTTGTATTGTTGCTATTTATTACACAGACTTACGACGTCGTCGTCGTCGTCTCAACTAAAGAAGAACCCACAAACGAACGGGAGCATCTAGCACGTTCACAAACACTTACAGATTCACAAGCGCAAACACACACACACACGCACACTTTCTCAATTCAATCATAAATTGACCGATCAGACCCACACATTGTCTAAGGCGACACGTCAACAGAACTTAAACGTATGGAGCTAAGCTTTATATATAAATAAAGAATATAACATTCTATGCAAAAAATTGCAATTTAGCAGTATATAAGCGGCATTTAAATATATATACTAGAAGTACACATACAACAAACTAAACACTGCATTGAATTTCCAGTTGCTGATTATCTATAGCGCCGCTGATATAACGCTGCCGTTATCGTCGTCGTTGTCGTTGTCGTTGTCGTCACCGCCGCTGAAATAGCTGCTATAAAATGCGTGTAAGCAACATACGCAGCGGCCGGATTTGTCGCATTGCGATTGTTCTACTTGTCATATTGCCGCTTATCTATCTGCTGACCAACTGGAGTGATCATCATCAACGTGTGCAGGATGCATACCATTCTCGTTTTGGCGGCGCCAAGTTTCAGCATCAGCGGCTCGAAAGCCGTCCGCGTGAGGTGCCCAAATTGATTGATGGTGAGTATATTAGCTTAAATTAATATCCTCATACGAAATTTTAAATCGTATAGCAGTTATCTATTCTAACCGAGGAATAAAACATTTCTAAAAGTACGCTCTTTGACAGATAAGACGTCGGAATTTTCTGAATCTTGTCCATTTTAACCATAGACAAGAGGCTCAATTGCACTCACGTTTTTATGCTCTTCACACAGAGTGTGAATAGTATTATAATTTAGTCACAATGCCTTTAGGGAAGCATCGGATACCCCATAAAGTATATTTAATCGTGATCAGCATGATCAGCATGTTTTTTTTATATTGGTCAACTACATACAAAAAGTGAATCCTATTAATAATAGCAGATATTGTATTCGTTGTTGTTGTAACAGCTTCGTGTGAGCTGATACAGCCACTTGGGCTAAGTTGGACAATCTTTGACTGCACGAATCTTCTTGTGCAGATCGGTCCGTGGCGAGCACCCAGACGTCCTTGGGAACGTATTGTATTGGTAGTACAAATTAGTTCGGTTGTTTGTGGTCAAAATTGCATTTATTTCAGAACAAAATGAATGAAAAGATTAATCAAAGTATTTTCCATCGCCAGTTACTACTTTTTTCCCAACTCTCAGAAAATTTTCGAATTCGATATCGAAAAAATATGTCGTCTATAGAGGAGCCGTTAAAAGTTTGGATCAAATTTTAGATTTGTGCAAAAGAAATAAAATGCTGACATGCCAAATCGTGCTGTATCCGTCGGAAAAACCAGTAATCAGAGGCAGCAATGTACGGAGAATACGGGAGGTGCGGCAAAATATCCCAATATTTGTTTCACGACTTTTGCGACATAAGGACGAGCGTTGTCATGCAGAAGAATGTCATGTGTTTGCTCGTATTCTGGCCGTTTTTCTTGTAATGCACGCTTCAAACAAATCAATTGTAGCCAATACCGATCGCCCGTAATGAAATCATTTGGTTGTAGCAGCTCATAGTACACAACAGCCGTTTGGTCCCCATAGATACACAACAAGTCTTTCAACGTCTTTCTGTTTCAGTTTAAAAGGCAACGAATTGTCCTGCTTTTTCATTGCCATGGATTTCAATCGTACAGAAACTGCTTGTTGAGTCACTGCGAATGATTCTGCAAGCTTCTCTTTCGTTTGACTCGGATCTTCATCGAGTAATACCTCGAATTCTTAGTCTTCGATTTCTTAGTGTACGAAGCATTTGAGACCCTATAAAATATATTTGTATATTCGTGGTTTTAAAATTTTTGTTTTTTTTTTTTTTTATATTCATTTGATACATTAATTCTATGACTGTAATAGAACATATGACTAGTTGAAGCATATGACAAAATCCTTTACTTAAGTAAATAGTATTTTTTACGTTTGGGTCACTAGCACAACGCAGCATGTTTTATGTCTGAGGAGTGACATATTGAATTTTATTTAAGATAGTCCGAACCGACTACAGTTTAGCCAGCGCATTTAGAGAGCTTTTTAATTTTCTAGCAATGTCCGTCAAGAGGATACATGTACATAAGTAGTAATGAATTATAACATAATGAATTGCTGTATGATTTGTATGAGAGCATTCTTTTATATAGTCTGACGTGGACGGATATGGGATATTTTATTAGGATTGACGTAAGATGCGGGTGTACATAATTTGGCGTTTTCAACTTAAACAACAACAACAACAACAAAAAGAAACAACAAAATGTATACTATGCTTTCTTTAACGCTTCGCAAACATTATATCTAAATAATAATACCCATACCCTGTGCAAATAGTATAAAAATACTCAAAAACTCAAACAGACAGGTAGACGAATAGGTATATCTAGATCAACATCTCTAATCGAGCTTATCAATAATATATATGCTTTATGGGGTCTTCGATGACACCTTCAAGGCTTTAAAAACTTTCACACAAACTGATAATACCCTCTTCACACTATGTGTCATTGTTATAAAGAAACAAGAGAAAACTTTAACGTCGACAGAGCCGACTTGTACCTAAATCACTTGTACCTAAATATTGACGGTTATATTGTGAAGCATTAGAAACTAGTTTAGAATACAGAGTAGTGTTTTGATAATTAAAATATTTTTAAATCTTCGAGTGAGCGTGGCAGAAACATTCCAAAAAAAAACACGTAAAGCGTATATTAATTTAAAGCTTCTGTTCCATGTTTATAAGCCCAATAAATAAAGTTTTACATAAAAAACAAAACAAAAGAACTGTTTACACAGAGCTAAACCTTTTTTCTACTGTAATTAAGGGTCATGGGGTCACATAATAATGATGGGCCATTAGAAAGCCTCTAGCATGCATTTTTGCAGTTGATATTTACTGTAACACATAAACCATAAAGTGGGTGTGCTAACCCTAAAAGTGTGTAGGACATGCCGTTTAATTTACACTAAATAAGTCTTAGATTCAAATGCCTCATCCAGCTGCCCATAAACATATGTATATACATACATAACTTATAAGAGTTGCTGCCACCACTCCACTCCACTCCACTGGGTGTTTCAGACTCTGTAACCAAATTATTATAAGTATAAACAACTCTTATTTGAAATTCGACCATCTGCTCCGACTGAATTGTTCATTTCGTTACTAAAGCTCGTATTCACAAATAGTAATATGCTTATATATGCTTAACAAAAAATATCTAAAAACTATTTGTGAATTATATGTATTGTTTAATTTTAAGTGAAGTTTAATATTAAGTTTTAAGTCAAAAAAGCCGAAAATTAGCAACAAAAAAATGTTTATGCACATCTACACATTAATCCCTACAACACTTTATAGCATAAATTCATATTTTTTTTTGTTTAAATCGTAAGACATAATATGTTTATGTATTTATACGAGTATATACATAGATATTCACACTATATATAAAGAATATACATAGCCTGTGCATTTATGCACGAGTCTATTTACAATATAATATACCTATATTTGAAAGATACGAAAAATAAATAGGGTATTAGCACGAGAAAGAGAGAGAGAGAGAGAGAAAGAAAGAAAGAAATGAAAGAACTAGTTCAATTGCTATAATAGTTCAGAAACTTTTTTCAGTTCATACCTAAGGTGTTCAAAAAACGTAAATGTAACAAATTATTATTAACGATAATCTTTAAAATTCTTATAGTTCAATTTATTTTAAGTATATGCGTTATAGAACCTTCATCTGTCTAGACAATAACATAACTTGTATTGGATCTGTAGGATCTATAGTTATGTTTATTGTATAAAACAGCTGTACTAAATTTATAGTTTTTAATTTGGATAATAGTAAAATTACCAGCATCAGAACTCCTACCTGAATTATTCAGTTGTGTGGAGTTATATGCTAAAGAAGTTCGACATATAGCTTTCTTGAATAATTTGTTGGGGTTGGTGTAGAAAAAATCTCTATCAAATTTGTAATTTTAGGAAAAAAAATTAGACAAAATTCGAAAATGGACAGTGGTTTGTAATGTATGAGATATGATTTATAGAGGATGTGGAACACCCATTCACATGTACAAAGAAATGTGATTTATCTTTACTGACCAACTCAGATGCCAAGAAATTTCCATCCGTGAGTTCATTCGGTTTAAATTGAAAAATTCCCATTGTTTTTAATCAATTTTTGATATTATTTGCCTTGGCTGTGGCATAGATACCTTTATCAGCGATAGGCACTACGTGATGCAATTCGAGAACTCCACTGCGGCTGAAGCGATACGATAATATAGCGCTATATCGCGCTGCAACCCACTGCTTGCACTTATGAGATCGCTCACAAGGTGTCAGAGTGCAAGCAAATCGGAAAGCAAGTTCAAGCGATATCGTAGCGAAAAATGAAGTTGCGAAACTGCTTTCTCGCTTTGCTTTGGTTTCTGCTTTGTTATTATCGTTTCGTATTTGCATGATTTTGTTAGTCACTTTCCCTTTGACATACTGTAGCATTGCTTATATCACAAAATATTATGGCTCCATGCCTCAGATCGCTTCTAGCGCGCACTCTGAGCTCAGCCTAAGGGTTGCATGCGATGCGAACAATGGGGAGGAAATGAAATCATCGTGATACGATTCAGTGTATAAAAAGCCTTTACCAGGAATGAGTAGAGGCTTATTTGGTCTATAGTCTTTGGGGTTTACCAAGGCAGGCAGGCAGGTAATGAAAAGCACACTCGTCACATTCCAACAGTCACATTACAACAAAGTCAGCCATTTTTACACATTTTAATAAAAATGTTTGTTAGTTGGGTCACGGCTACTCCATATGGACCATCGAATTTAAAGGATTGTAATGAGTAGATAGTCCACTTTTCCTACTTTTTCCTTTATAAGGTGGTTTACAGCCAAAAATATATAGCTAATAAAACTAAATTTTAAGTAAATAGATCGCGTGAATTAATTCATTCAAGCTGCTTTATATATAATCCATTCATTCACATACAATTTATGAATGCAACACATTCTTAAATGTCAGCATTCATTTCATTCACTGCTGCTTGAATTCCTTTTTTTCGAGAGAGAGAGAGAGAGAGAGAGAGAGAGAGAGAGAGAGAGCGGCAAACTAAAATATAGACCATTCAGAGCATTCGAATGTATGGCATTAATTTATTTATGCATTCACTCATTCATTCATATATGCATTCATTCATTCATTCATTCATTCATGTATGCATTCATTCATTCATTCATGTATGCATTCATTCATTCATTCATTCATGTATGCATTCATTCATGCATGGCATTCATCTTCATAAGCGTTCCAGTATTGAAAAATCACTGACTTCGTATGAATTAGAATGAATGTGAATTTATCAAAATCATTGATTCAATTCACATTCATTAGATGAATACACGCTTTCCTTCACATTTTGGCCGCAATTATGTAGAGCTCTACTAAGTATGACAGATTATTTAAAAACACATTAAATCTGAAAAAAATAACAAAACCAACATTTGCTGATTACGCTTACGCTGTTTGTGAAAGCAATTTAAACTTTAAGTTGTTGAAATCTAGACAAGTAGACAGAAGTTTTTACTTCAATGTCAATAATAGTTACATAGAAAAAGTTGTTCACATGTAGTTTACGACAACTCAAAACAAGATGTTGGCTTCAGCAAAATACTCTTGATTAGCTCGTCTCAAGATTAGCCCTTCCGGCCATCGTCAGAAACTTTGTCAGTATTCCACAAAAAAAGAATGTTCTTAGAATGTTTACCATAATAAATAAAAACTGCTCGCGTATATATCTTTAATAAATTCAGACTCTTGGTTTAATTTTATACTGGTCGGTTTCTGTTTTCACACTCAGAATGACTTTGTGAAAATGAATTCGTTAATATCGTAAATTTTTCACCTATGGATTGATTTCGCGATTTGCATTTAATAATATGAATTTCACTTGATCAATGCCAAGTGAATTCAAATCGCGAAATCATTTTAAATCATTTCAATGAATTCACTTTCGCTAAAACTTCTCGATAGTGAAAACCAGAACAATTTGATATTAAATTCGTTATGAAACTCAATTTTGAACAGGCATCCGACTTACTATTCTCTTCCGTTTTATTCACTGCTCTCAAACTTACATAGAAGCTGCCACTCTATTGCAATTCATTTTCATTGTTTTTTAAGTTTATATACGGCTTATTATTCATATTTATAATTTTTTCTACTAACAACAACAACAACATGTATAAATTAATCAAACTGTTGGACACCAGTGGACGGCTTCTTCCTGCGCATATTGTCTCGCATTGGGCTACGCGAAGTTGACAAATTGAATCCCTCAGGTTGAGTTTGTTTTGTTGCTTTGTTTCTTTGTATTATGCTTATTCTATCCATGTCGTAAATTCTGTTTGCTTTAATTGTTTGTTAGCGAATATTGTTCAGCATTTGCTATATTTGATATTTGCACATGTGTTTTCCCGGTACCGCTGTCTGCTTAACGTAATATCAATATCAATATTAATAAACTATACTAAAAAGAATGTTATGCAAATTTATTAAACTATACTAACATATTACGCATGCGTTTTCTTTTTGTTTCTTTCGTTACCTCACAGGTCTTGGCAATTTTGAGCCGCAGAATGTGAAACCACGCAGCGGTCCCGGTGAGAATGGCGAATCGCATACATTATCGCCAGATAAGAAGAATCTTGCTGATGAATCGGAAATGGAGTATGGCATGAATATTGCTTGCTCTGACGAGATCTCGATGCATCGAGCTGTGCGCGACACACGTTTGGAAGAATGCAAACATTGGGATTATCCATATGATTTACCTAAAACTAGCGTCATCATAGTCTTTCACAATGAGGGCTTCTCGGTGCTGATGCGCACTGTGCATTCGGTAATCGATCGTTCGCCGAAGCATATGCTGCACGAGATCATACTTGTGGATGACTTTTCGGACAAACAGAATCTAAAAGAGAATTTAGAAGAGTATATACAGCAATTCGATGGTCTGGTCAAGCTGGTACGTAACAAAGAGCGCGAAGGATTGATACGCACCCGTTCGCGTGGTGCACAAGAGGCGACAGGTCAGTATTTTGACTTGAAATAATTTTTAAATAAAAAAATTGCTTCATTACTTACAATTAATGTTATTTCGTTTTGCAGGCGAGGTCATTGTCTTTTTAGATGCACATTGTGAGGTGAATACGAATTGGCTGCCGCCACTGCTGGCGCCTATCTATCGCGATCGCACTGTTATGACTGTGCCCATTATTGATGGCATCGATCACAAGAACTTCGAATATCGACCGGTTTACGGCAGCGACAATCATTTCCGCGGCATTTTCGAGTGGGGTATGCTCTACAAAGAGAACGAAGTGCCGCGTCGTGAACAGCGTCGTCGTGCGCATAATTCCGAACCGTATCGCAGTCCAACGCACGCAGGTGGTCTATTTGCCATTAATCGCGAGTATTTTCTTGAATTGGGCGCCTATGATCCTGGTCTGCTTGTCTGGGGTGGTGAGAATTTCGAGTTAAGCTTCAAAATCTGGCAATGCGGCGGCAGCATTGAATGGGTGCCGTGCTCGCGCGTTGGTCATGTATATCGTGGCTTTATGCCATACAATTTTGGTAAGCTGGCACAGAAGAAGAAGGGACCACTGATCACAATCAATTATAAACGCGTCATCGAGACATGGTTCGATGATACGCACAAAGAATACTTTTACACACGCGAGCCATTGGCGCGCTACCTGGACATGGGCGATATTACCGATCAGCTTGCATTGAAAAAGCGTCTTAACTGTAAATCATTCCAATGGTATATGGACAACATTGCCTACGATGTGTATGATAAATTCCCCGGTCTGCCTGCCAACTTACACTGGGGCGAAATGCGCTCAGTGGCAACCGATGGTTGTCTTGACTCAATGGGACATCAGCCGCCTGCCATTATGGGTCTGACATTCTGTCATGGTGGTGGTAATAATCAACTGGTGCGTCTTAATGCTGCCGGCCAGATGGGCGTTGGGGAGCGCTGTGTGGAGGCGGATCGTCAGGGCATAAAACTGGCTGTTTGTCGTCTGGGTACGGTTGACGGACCGTGGAGCTATAACGAAAAGACAAAGCATCTGTTACATCGCGTGCACAAAAAGTGCATGGCAGTGCATCCAACGACACAACAGCTGTTTTTGGGTCATTGCGATGTTAACGATAGTTTTCAGCAGTGGTGGTTCAAGAAGCTTAAATCACGCTTTTAGATGACTACTAAGAGGAGGAGCAGGAGGAGGAGGAGGACGAGCTGTTTGTTGCAATATTAAGATATATACATATACATGTATCATTATGTGTATTGAGGGTTTCATGATGATTGGTGATGTGTGTAGGGGGCACGGCTAAGTTTGGTTGTTGAATGGTAGAGAGACAGAGAGAGGGAGATAGAGTTAGAAAAAGAAGGATACTGATACAAAGAGACGGACATAGAAATACAGATTAGACAAAATGGATATTAGTGAAATGGAATTGTTGTTGGTTTTTTTTTTTGCGACTATAATCAAAACTACAAACATACGCAAAAATTATAGTTTTTTCTTCATTTTTGCTTCTTTCAAACGCGCTATGCGTTTACACTTCTTGCAGCAAAATTAAACTCGATATAGAAAGAGATATTCATCAATCGGAAAAATACAATTATACAACGACAAATAATTATAGGCTCGAATAAATGTGCTTTAGTTTCCTTTTTTTTATTTGTTAATGTACCCTCTATGCTTTAACATTGCCAATACTATTTTTATTACAATAATATATCTTATAAAAATCTTATTTTTTTTTTTTTTTTATGTTGTTCGGTTTTTGATGAAACTTACTCATGTGATAACGAGATGCATTATTTTGACTTTGATTTATTCTATTGCCTTTTTTGTATTCATTATTTAAATCTCGTTTATAATTCTTAACTTAAGCAATAAATCGTAAGAAATTCATACTACTCTTCGTCTATCTTATGTAACACTCGAAGCGTTGTATGTTTGTAGATCTATTCATAGTGTTTGTGCATGTATAATTCATCGAATTATATACGAATATAAGTGTAAGAAATAGTTACATATACATATATGTATACATAAGTATATACATACCGTATACACATAAATATATTTACACGACATTCATGATGGACAGGTCGAGAAAAAATTTTGTAAATCTAGAGCTATAAGTCTGAAAAAATTACATAGAATAAAAGTTTTCTAAATACTTTTACGTTTTGCATATTTTATTCGTACATAGTACATTTGAACGTTATACTTAAAATTCCATTTAAACGTGTTGTATTTTGCTATCGACCGAAATCTACATTATCGAATTTTTTTTATACGATATGTTGTGTCAATGTCATCGGGCATACGGCCAAAAGAGTCTTGTTCCCACGGGACGGTCGCGGTGAACATATGTGGGAAATAAATTTCCATGAATGATCCTATTGTATGGGCTTTCGAACGCAAGCGAATATTTGGAAAAAAATTCGTATCAGTTTGCGTTTTATTTAAAAACAAAGTACCACACGTCTAAATGGAACACTCTTTATTTATAGTATATAATAGTGGTACTGAAAAATCACTGATACTCGTATCAGTTGCTACTCGATATTGTAAATATCAGTGATTGAGTATCATTTGTTTCTTACTAGTGCCACTGTGATTCACGCCTATTGATTTTTAGACAGTTTATATAAATAATATATGTATTTATTAGCTGCGTGAGTGCACCAAAATAAAGAATCTCTTTTGTTTTGAGAAATTTTTCATAGTTTATTAACATTATTAACATTATTAAGTATTATTAAAGTGTTGTATAGCGAGCTTAGAATATAAACAATTGCATTAATTGGCAAACTCAAGCACCAATTTATCACCTGCTCAAAGCAAATAATAATAGTTTTTATTTTGTGTGGTAATATATATTTAGCGCATTATCGCAATTTCGAACCTGATTGCTGTTCATCAGCAAACAATAAAAATGCGTCTAATGCTATCATCTAATACCGCGGCGCTGTCAACCAGTTGACAGTTTTCTATTCTGGTAATAATACAGCCGAACTTCCATAACACGAATCTCTATAATGCTTACTCTATAATGCATACTCTCATTACTGTAAGTTAAAATATTCATTGTAGTTGATTAGGCAAAATGTTACTTTTCTATTTCTCGAAGTGTTCGTCACGAAAGACATTACCTTTTTATGCAACCATAACATGGCTAAAACTAAATAGTATTGTATTGCGCACATTGTGGTCAAACGTTTCAATAACTGAATTTTGTGACCTTTGTTTCAATTTATCAATCCAACAAGTGTTTGCCTTAAAATCGCTTCACAAACTCCAGCGCTTTTTCGTTTTAACTCTCCAGATATGTACATGTTTCAGTTTCTAGCTGAAGACAAATAGTTGAAGGCTGCTTTGTTGACCTTTTTAAAACTCGTTTTTTTTTATTTTAAATTTTTCCCTAATTCACTTTCCATTTATTTCATTAGTTTGAATTGTTCTTCAATCGACAAACATTTTAAAACACGTTTCGATGCTATGATCTTTCAAATGATATTTTATTTTACTAGCATGTATTGTACGTACATAGTACATAGATGTCATCCTCATTGACTTGATAGTGCGACTTTATTCACACAAAGCATTAACTCCATAAAGAATAAATGAAGCACTTGTGTTATGCAAATTAGTGCTTCCGCGAATAATAATCAGTTGATTATGAGTTTGAACGAGATATCACTACAGACTATAATTGAGCGATATTTAACTAACTGTAATTCAATCACGACGACTGAAAAATCACTGATACTCGTATCAGTTGCTACTCGATATTGTAAATATCAGTGATTGAGTATCATTTGTTTCTTACTAGTGCCACTGTGATTCACGGCGTATGAGTAATATATCATGCATATATTAATATCAACGTATAAAGTTGATGTATTACTCATACGCCGTGAATTACAATATCGAGTGGCAACTGATAACAGTGATTTTTCAGTCGCCGTGATCGAATCACAGACAGTTGAGTATCGCTATTGTATTGTACACATAGTGTTCACAGGCGAGTACTTCATATTCATATTGATATGAAATGTTTCTTTCTGATATTTTCTTGGGGTTTTTATATCCAATCCAATTATATCCAATTATATCCACTAGAAAATGACATCAAAACATAACTCTTTCAGCATACCATTGCCGTTTGCATACCCTTCACATAGTATTGCCTTAGTCCTTACAAGTTGTGGTGCAGATATGGCACTTGGTCAATGTTGAGAAGAACTATGTGAAAAATAGATGATCCAGTCAATTTTTGGAATCGGAAATGAAATCAGCAATAATTGGCAGTAAAATAAATCCAAAACCGATGACTTTCTGAAATACCATCTTCCCGCCCGAATTCGCAAGATTTTGATAAGGAATACTTCTTCTGTTACGGGAAGAGCCCAATGATTGAGACTATATCCAACTCTCTCCTCTGGTTGTTTAGGGTATTTTAAGCTAATCCTCTCCAGAAAATGGCACCAAAGGGAAGACATTCCAGAAACTGATGGCGATTTCCAGAAGTATGGAATTAGTCCCAAAGAATTGTAGTGAAGGTATGCCACTTGGTCAATCTTGGGAAGGAAATTGTGGGACATTCATGTTCCAATGGGTTTTTGGAGTGGACGCTACAAATCATATGACTACCTAATATACCATGTTCCCGCCACAATTCCCAAGATCTTTGTAAGCAGCCCATATTCTGTTGCGGGAGCCCAATGATTCCGACTATCTACCACACTATCGAATGGTTTCATGTACCATTTTAAGTCAATCATCTCTAGAAAATGTCACTAGATATCGATTTGCTGGTACATCTGACTATCACGCTTGGATATTAAAAAAAAATAACATTGAAAAAAACAAACACATGCTGTTGTCAAAATTCTGGAGAGGATTGGCTTAAAATGGTACAAGAAACGATTCGATGGTGTGTGAGATAGTTGAAATCATTGGGCTCCCGCAACGGAATAATAAAAAGATCTTGGGAATTGAGGCGGGAACAGGGTATTTCAGATATTCAGATTTAAGAAGACTATAAATAAAAGTGTTGATTTAATTAATCAAAAAAAAGATAAAATGATGTTTTTTTTTGCTTTTTATTTTAACAGTGATCGCAGAACCAGTTGAAAATCACGGTGATTTCAAAGTAGCAGTCACGTTAATAACTGCTACTCAAAAATCACTGACTAGCTCATCTCTCCTACAAACATACGGTGACGCCTTACGTCAATAGCGAGTTGACGAGCATACACAATAAATGTTTTTCATAATCTTCTGGGATTTCCCAAAAAAAAAAAAAAAAAAACGAGTTAAGAATGCAAGTGCCAATGCATCAGATCGAGTTATGGAGATAATCGAGTTATGCAAGTTCCATTTGAATATTTCCAACTTGAATTTAAATGGTTTTGCAGAATGGCGCCGAGAATTGTTATGCTGGAAAATCACTTAATCTTGTCTCTGCCCGAATTGCGGCCGTTTTTCTTCAATACTCGGCTCAAACGCATCAATTGTTGTTAGTTGTTATATGCTTATAGTGAACTACACCCAGCTGATCCGAGCAAATATAGAGCATAATCTTGGATCCAATTATAATAGGCTTCGCCGTTATTGTTGATGGTTGACCGGGCTTAAATCATGACCTTTTGCGATTGTCGTTGCGGATTAACTTTTCATCGCCAATGTTACAAGCAGCTGTTTACAGATGAAAAACGCCTTTCCACGCCTCTTGTTTTCAATTCGTATTGTACCCAATTTTCTACTTTTGGGTAATTTCCATCATTTCCATGGATTTCAGGCTTTTGCTGACTGTTGACAAGTCAACTCCCAATTATTCAGCTAATTCTTATAGCATTTGACATGACTCTTCATAGAGTAATGACTCCAATTCTTCATCTTCGAAGTTTTAAACTGCAAAGGTCGTTCCTAGTCCTTCAGCATAAAATCACAACTTTTAAACGGAGCAAACCACTTCCGCCGACACGTTTGCTCAGGTAGAGCTTTCCATAAACTTCCAATCAATTTCAATAGATGCATATATGGATGTGGCTGTGGGATTGGGACTATCCCACGAGTATATAATTTAATATCGTTACCTAAATCACCTGGAGATTGAGACATCCCTATCTATAGATAAGTTGTGCGAAGTCTCTTTAAAATTGGTGCTTTCCATTGTGAATTACCTGGAGATTGAGACACCAGCGTACAAAAAAGATATATCATGAGCATTTAATTGTGTGAAAGAGCATTGAATACCATATTATAGAGTCGCTTGCGAAAAATGCTCTTGTTGATGTCTTGCATCTTTGCGAATGAGCCCGAAAGATGAACAAGATAAACTAAAACCAAAGAAAGTTGCTCGCGAAAGAGGCACTATGAAGCAAATGTCATTCGTTTATTTAAAGAAAAAGTAAAAAAAAAAACAAGAAAAAACGTTAACTTCGGTTGAACCGAAGCTCTAATACAATTCACACGAGAGTTTAAATAGTATTGTAATACATAAAAGTGGGGGTTTAAATATGAGGTGGTACACGCTCCCTAGTAGATGTGTATGAAGCGATGCAGTAGATGTGTAAGAGGCCGCCATATCGAATTTCAAGTTGATATTGACGTTTTCCATACAAATGCATAAAAGTGAACTGTGGGTTTATATGGGACTATCTCAAAAAGTTGGCGGGCCACGCCCCTTTGTATATGTATATGAAGCGGTTGTACATTAAAATCCACAAAATCAAATTGCAAGCTAATATTGATCTAAATGAAGGATTTTTTTCATAAAAAACACAAAATTGCACGTTGGGTTTGTATGGGGGCTTCCTCCAAAAGTGGGCGGGCCACGCCCAATTGTCTATGTTTAGCGGCTGTCTCTTAAAAGGCACCATATCGCATTTCAACCTAATATAGACTTTAATAAAAAAGTTTTTCTTACAAAAAGTCAAAAGTGGACCATAGGTTTGTATGGGAGCTACCCCAAATAGTGGGCGGGCCACGCCCGTTAGTCTATGTATGTTAAGCGGCTGACCATAAAAAGGCACCACATTGCATTTCAACCTAATATAGACTTTAATAAAGAAGTTTTCTTACAAAAAGTCAAAAGTGGGCAGTAGGTTTGTATGGGAGCTACCACAAATAGTGGGCGTGGCAGGTCAATCTTGATACTCTATTAAACTACAATAAAAATAAGTGTATGTGCAAAATTTCAACTGGAAAGCATAAAAATTGGTCCCCTAAAAATGCGCAACAACATACAGACGGATAGACGGACAGACAGACGGGCAGACAGACGGACATGGCTAGATCGTTTCGTCTCGTCGAGCTGATCAATAATATATATACTTGGCTCCTTTAATGCGTTACAAACTTTCAGACAAACTGTTAATACCATTTCACACTATGTGTGAATGGGATAAAAATGGTAATGTCTACACCGTGCTTGTAGAAAACCTTACAACTGTTAATTTTGAATAGTAAACAATCATTCGTTTGTGCCGGAAGTCTTCGGTAAAGTGAAAGAAAACAAACCGAACCTGACGGTTTCTTTTTCACCATTATACGGTTCTAACACAATGGAATTATGGGTCACCTGCCTAATAGAACTAATTTTGGCAAGCAATGAATTCTTCTGCTCTCCACACATGAAGAACAAACTACTTTGTGAACGGTTTTCTAAGCCAGAAGAGATGGTTGATACGTTCAAAACAATGTTACGGACGTACCATCGTTAAGTCACTGAAATAAAAAACAAATGCAGTTACGATGAACACATGAATTGTCACCGAATAACACTAGTATTCTTAATACTATATTAAAGCTTCGTGTAACAGTAAATATTATTACTTACCGATTCCGCATAGTGACAAATAGCAGAATTATGCAAAAAAAAAAAAAAAAAAACTGGCTCTCCGATGTGTGAAAACTCTTCCTTAGATTTTCCACATCCTATGATCATGCTTAATATTACAATACCATAATTGTAGTAAAATATCCTGATTAACCAACTGCCTACCTACCTAACGCTATCTTTCTGCATTTATTTACACTGTTTGTCATCTAAAACTAAAATTGTTTTTGAGAATTCTTCAGAAAACAAGTCTAGTACTCAGCATTACTCATCAACTGCTGTCCACTTACAGCAGCAAATCTTATCACTTATTATTGCATGACTCGAAAGACGCTGAACAATCAAAGTGACTGTATTCCGAGAAGTTTCCCCCAATAGATCCATCGCAATAATAATAATAATAATAATGAATGATAAAGTTCTCAGAAATGTCGACACCTGTAGACGAGATCGAGAAGCATACACTTCATGATTGGAGATTATTTCGAAATGATTATATCGGCTTATATACTTATAAATGTCATACATAAATATATCATTGAGTGATAACAATTGTCATTCATTAATTGTAATAAGTTACTTTGGAGCAATTTAAAGCATTTCATTAGATTCACTAGGGGCCGGATTCACGCAATAAATAAACACACAGACGTGAACCTACGTATATAGGTAGGTAAATATTTGTTGTTTAGTATTTATACAATATAAGTACGAGTTTATACAAATTGAACGATCGCTCCTTATCGGCGTGGCGTGTTCGATTACTAAATAAGGAACGTAAAGAGCGAAGTTCCAGCGAAATGATTTAATCTATCAAGTGTGCTGAAGTGCCAAAAAAATGTTTAGCTTAATTGGCATCGATTGGCTGTTATCTTTTATGTCTATGTCTATGTCTATGTCTCTTGCTTCGTCTCCGTTTCACCATGTCTATGTTCGTCTAACTCAATTGCTGTAGCGGTCTAAGGTTTCGACAAGCTAGGCGACCGCCCTGGGCGCTAAATCTCTGGAAGTGTTGTATCTCAGCTGCAATTGAATCAAAATTGAATCATTACTTCATGTAACCTTCATAAATATTTTAAGTAAATACTAAGCATGATAAATGCTTGTTAAAAATTTTTGTGACTATTTTTCCGACGCTTCAATATTGTAAAACCACATCAAAACATATAGAATAAATTTTAGAAATAGGAGGAATATGAGTTTCCTCGAGAACTTTAAAATTCAATCGTTTGTGTGTGAGACAGGATGGTAACCTTTATTGCGGATACCATTATGTTTTGAAAATGAGATTATTGAAATGGACTCCACTGCTTCGTTTACAGGAACCAATCGGAGAGAACTAATTTTGTGTAACTCTCTTACATAAGTCGGCCTGAATCTCAACTATGGTTTGAACGTTTCCAGTTTTGGTCAATGGAATCATGCCCAAGTCTTTTTGCAAAATTCAGCAAGTTGAGGTCGCAGAAAGGCTAAAGCCTTGTCCAGAACGAGGAATCGAGAAGTTTGGGTAATCAGCTACACTTACAGTTGCCTAACAGCTTGTAACTGGGTGCTCACATGCAACCGCCTTCTAGAATTTAACCAAGTTGGTAGCATTCGTTGAGTGTTGGGAGGGAGACGAGAGACAGAAAGAGAGAGAGAGAGAGAGAGAGAGAGAGAGAGAGAGAGAGAGAGAGAGAGAGCGAGAGAGAAGTTTAACATTTGTAAAGCGTGTCCTTTTTTGTTTCGTTGCAGGAGTAAAGATTGTTGAAGCCTTGTACGCTCAAAATATGGAACAGATTTTGATGAAATACAGTTTTTTTGCATCTGAAAATGAATACTTGTCATATAGTATATTTTTTTTCAATATTTTTAATATATTAATATAGGCTTCTTCTTTATGTTCAAGTTAAGTCTACTCACATTGCTGTACCTTCTTTTAAGACTTTATTTGCTCAGACACCAATTGAATGTTGAGTTGAGAGATACGCGCACATCGTCCCATCACATTGAAGCGGGAGTATTGCAGGGCAGAACACCTGGAACTTTTTATACACTTTGTATACTGTAGATATGCCAAGCTTTATATACCGAAAACACGGCCATTATTTCAAACTCAAAACTGTCCCAAAGAAACTTCCGGTGACACTTCAAATTTCCATCTGGAACGTTGGGCCAACTGGTGGGATTTACAGTTCCATAGCGAAACACTAAGCTACTGTATCTTTAAGGTGAGACAAAGCCCGTCCGCTGTTAAGGGCCTTTCTAGTATTACGTACAGCGAATAATTATCGATTTGTTACAATAGGATAGGAGGGGTAATTCAGTTTGTTACGTAACATTTCTCTTCTTCATGTTTGTAAAATGCACAAAAATTTACAAGGGGATAATAATTCCATGCTGCATTTCTGCTTAACGTGCTGGAGAGCTGTGGTTACAGGGTTCTATCGCCCATATTAATAGGATGCGCTCTGCGCTTCCTGAGTAGGCGCCTAGCTAGTTGATTTAAGACGCTCTAAGTGCGCCACTGATTGCTGGTTAAGAACATCTCCAATTTTGGGAACATTTAATTCACTACTCGAGGTTTACCTTCGCTTGGAGGAACCCAATCTTAGAAAGGCAATGCCGTTGACATGCATCCGTTGTGGAGCCAGATTTTACGATTCTACTGATGTGAAACTACATGAAAGTGAGCTGCCTATCCAGATGGACCCCTATGTATTCGTGTGTCCAGGCTGCGCAGTGAGTGGATCACGCTGACCCATTTGTCCAGGTTTATACCGAGGTTCCAGCGTTTTGCCCATTGCTCATTATCGTATTGTCGTATCGTACTATCATGCCACCCTCCATCAAAGGCCTGCCTTATATTCAGATTAGCTGCCACCGTAAAGATAAAAGGCTTTGGTCCCAATCTGCATGAACCAATAACGAAAAAATTAAATTGAATTGGAATCGAAAATTTTACTTGTTCATTTTTCCTTATTTTATCAATGGTTTATTTGTTTTTATACCCTGTTTCCATAGTACCCTATGTGCAAATGTATGTAACATACAGAAAGAGGCGTGGCAGACTACATAAAGTATACATAATCTTGATCAGCATCGGATGACGAGTCGATACAGACATGTACGTCTGTCCGACCGTTTGCATGAACGAACAGATCTCAGAGTCTGCAAGGGATAGAGACTTCAAATTTGCATATTTAGACTATCTTTTTCCCTCTTCAGAAATGAATGGAAATGAAGACAAACCTGGCACTCTTTTAAAGTTTTTTTTTTTTTTTTGGAATCTTATGTCAATTCTTAAAAATATTCCATATCGAAGGGGTAGCCCCATACATTTTTGAGTTGTGTGGGAGGATGTGTATACAAATTTATGATAAACTGTTCTCAGGGCTTAGGGGGTCAAACATTTAATGAAATTGCGTTACGTAATAATTGCTCAATAATATATGTAGATCAAGTTACTTAGGTGGTCACCTTCAGTTTCAACACATTGCTAAGCTAAGTACACACATCAAGAGTTTCATGCTGCCGTCTTTGCGAATGGAAATACTAAAATCTTTAGCATTAGTGTCGATAGAAAATGAAAACTGACAGGAGCTTCATTTCACAGGAAGTAAAAACACAACATGGCCAACGTGTACATATTTCCATCATTTGCCTGTGCGGCCTATTTAACTTAGAGCCCGGCACTGGTCTATTGCAGTTGCTACCGCTTCTATTGAGGCACGCAGACGACACATAGAAAGACAAGCGGACCGACGAATAGATAGACACGTTTGCATATCGCCTTGCTTGCTGCCGATACTATTAGATTTAACGTTGTCACCGTCACAGTTCCCGCCACCTGCTTGGCCGTAGCTTCACCTCCAGTGACAAAAATATTACTGATAAGCCACAACGCGCGCGAAACCTAAACCTAAACAAAAATCAAATCAAATCGCATGTAATCAAATATACGGACGTATTATAGCACCCCACTATCCGCATTTAATTTAATTTCGTTAATTTGTTTGTTTATTTGTTTTGGTTCATTTTTTCTTTTGTATTTGTATTTGTATTTGTATTTTACGGAAATAGTAGTATAAATAAAAAGTTACGCAGCACGGTACAACATTCGATAGTCTCGCTTTCAACGCTCAAAATATCGTATTGAATCCTTATTTCCGTCTTTCTCAGTCAATGAAAATATCTCAAACCATGTGCAAACTCAATGTATCGTTCATTTGCCTGTCGCTCGCCCTGATCTCTTGCATCGCACTCGATGCTCAAGCTGCGGCAGTTGGTAGCAATTCGAATTTGCCCGAATCTCGTCAGATTACAATTGTTAAGGATGTGCACAGCTTTATACAACAACATCCCAATTTGAAGCTGACACGTCTGTCTAAGATACAGAATGCTTCGGTTCAGAACCGTGCTGCGCAATCGGTACGCTACACGCTCGGAGGACGTGTTTCGGGTAAGTTGAAACATTTTATTAGCTAACATGTGAAAAGCTGAGATCTACATGCAACTACAATATACTTACATATACATAGATGGATTAGAGTTGTTGGACGTTGAATTTCTTATTACTATTTATTTTTTTCAAGATATAATGCTAAAATTGCTTGGATAGTCCCACTAAATGATATAGTCTCCTCTAAAAATATCAAAGTCCTTAGCTTCCTACATGGTATCTCGACTACGAGTTACCATGTATCCAGTCTAACGGTCTTTTCTTGAATCATGTATTGGTATGGTATTGTCTATTCTATGGTGCTCCGAATGTTCGGGATTAACATTAGTTCATTCACAGCAAATTTCTAGCAAGTTCTAGTTCAAGTTTATTGGCTCTATATTTTATAGTCCTCGATATCTAGTCGTTCAGAGAGATAGTCGAACAGTCGAATATATGTAAATAAATGGACTCAACTTTAAATGCTGTTCAAAAATATATACGTTTGTATACTTTATTGGTGCTGACAGTTTGCCTGTTGGTCGATCGGTCGATATTGTAATAGACTTTTAATTGAGTTACTCATAGGTCTGCAAAAACAATTATACAAATTAAGATACTATGAGTACAGACCAAGTTTTGCATGCAAAATATGTACCAGACACTGTTTAAATTTATTGCAAAACTGGTCATTGTGGTCACAATTAGCTACTCATTAAAAAATCGTGTTTATATAATTTTTTTTTTGTTAACTGCTATTTTTATTTTCTTATCTTGAAATTGTTTTTAACTATATATGTAGGTTCTAAGTAGCCGCTGAAGCATTCACGCTTTATGTTATTGAGAAGACAATGCAAATGAGACAATGCAAACATACACAGCAGTCTTTCGATTCACTTATTATTCAACATTGCTTGTAACATACATACTAAACATACATACTAAAGCACAAACCATCCTATGCTGTATACATTTTTTTTCGAACAAGAAAAGAGTATGGAAGTATACTCGATTACACTCATTTGTTCTCATATAAGTTGAACTCTGCTCAAGCATTTCGCTTTTCTAAATGGCGCACAGTAGATGGTTTAGTTTGTTTGAGTTTTCAAATCATAAACTTTCCATATACAAATCGAGTTCAAAGATGGTCGAATAAAAAAAGAAAAAGTTCCAACACACAACGTTGAGCTCGGATTTTTTTCAAAAACAGCGATTATGTTTAATTATGTTTAATAACTATGTTTAATGCTTTTTTTGTGTAGGAAGCCGAGTTGGAAAACGATCAGATGAAAAGAAAATAATGTTTCCCATATAACATTTGAACCCTATTTTCCCTATTTATGGCTTGAATTTTCCAAAACCCCATTTTATTGTGTTTTTTTTTTTACCAAAGAAGTGCGTTGTGGTGAAATACAAGTCGTATTCAAATGCTCACTTGTCGTACTTATTGATCGACCCTCATAAATTGTTGCGGTACAAATGCTTCGATATAATATATGTATGTACATACACTCGTACATGTACTACTACGTTTAGTCAACGACTATTTTTAGCACTTCATTTAATTATTCAGCAGAATTATAGCTATCTAGTTAGTTGATAACTACAATTTATGATAAGAGACAAATAAATTTAAGCACATGCACAAAAGTATGCAACAAATAAGTTTTAGGTTTTCGCAAATAATTTTTTTTCTATTGCCTATCCGACAGGTGATAATCTCGTTGCACAGGGTTCCGATGTTTTTGCCTACCCGGCGAAAAAGGATGTCTCTATTCAGCTAACCTATCCGGAAGCCGGTAGCGGTTCTGTTGTTACTTACGTTGAGATCACCTGCACGCAGGATAACAGCGATGGAAATGCGTTTGTCGTTGCTGGTGGCATTGGACAGCGTTTTATCTCCATTGTGATGGAGGCGAGTCAGACGCAAAACTTCGCATACCAGGCCCAGTACTACGGAAAAAACTAAGTGTCTTATTGTGCATATTCTTGATCGGAATAACTTAAGCTTTTTTTTTTTTCGTTTAGTTTGATGTAACTACTACTTCTATGTAAACTTTTTATATTGTACATGAACAATTTCGCTAAATAATATTGTTCAATAAAGAATTTTATAAAAATATTAAATAAAACTGAGCGAATGATAAGCAGCCGTCGACGTAGTATGGCCTTCTTATTCATAAATAATTTTGCATTTTTACATAGTGTTGTTGGTTTATGAAGCAGTGGCGGCAAGAGCGTGTTGCATTGTGGTTATCGAGAAAAAACTATTCAATTTTCAATTTTTTTAAGCTTAAAGTAAGCTTTAAAATGATAGAAACTTTCGCTTACATTTTTTTAGAGTAATTTGGGTGCGCCTGTACACGAAAAACCTACCATTTTCTTCTTTTTACTACAAAATTTTAACTTTTTCTCTGAACTTGGTCTGATTGAACTCAAAACTTTTGGAATTGAGTAAACTATCAGAACCAAAAATATATGAAATATTGGATAGTGAAATTATTTGTTGTTGAAAAAAGTTACTTAAATGACAAAAATGTATGAAATTTGTTAAAAATTGCATGAAACTTCAATTTGGTCCGAATTTCGAATTTTAACTAATATGTGTAAATTCGTGTTCAGCGTACCCAAATTATACTAAAAAAGTGTAAGGACCATTTTCACGACTTGCCTACAAGGTATGATCTAAAAATAAGAGAGATTTTAATTTAAATCATAGAAGACGTAGCGCCATCTAGAGTGTTACAAAGGTACATTTTTCTTCTTTCGAAAGCAGCTAAGTTCATGCTAATCGTTCTACACGTTACAAAATGGCAAACGTTTCAATAACAGCAGTGTTTGTAGTTATGTCGTAAGAACATAATGGAACAACATAATGGAGCCGAACCGGTAAACCGAATCGGTTCGGTTCTTCTTCTTTTTAAGGTGACTGTCACTGTCACGGTCACTGTCATTGACATGCATGTCGATTTTGGGCGGGATGCGATATTTAGTCTGTGTTTGACAGTTATGTTTGTTTACGACGCGAAAAGTTTGTATGTCGATTTTTAACATGGAAAAAAAATTGAACAACGGGTTTACTTGAAATAACAATAACCGAATCATTCAAAATGTAACAAAATTGTTTTGAGGACTCTACTCTATCGAGAACGCAAGTATTTAAGTGGCATAAAACATTCAGTGACACATCAACACATTTTAGTTGACTTTTTGGGTATGAAACGCGTCGCCGCCAGGCTCGTACCAAAAGACCTAAATTTGTTGCATTTTTTGCACATTCCAGCTATCAAGCTGACGGAGTTTTTGGCCAAACATGAGACAAAAAGAGACAGATTTGGCACCCTGTGGCTTTTTTATGTTTTCGAGACTTAAATATCGTAATAAATAAAACGCGTCATGAGTCGATTGAAAAATTCGCTGAAGGAACTAAAAGCTATCCCGGCCGAGGCGTATAACAAGTGTATGGAAAATTGGATTAACCGTTGGCATGCTTGTATTGACTCAAAAGGAGCCTATTTTGAAGGCGATTTTTTAACCAGTACGGGTCAATGCGGATCTAAGACATGGACGACCAGAAGCATCTAATCGTGCTGAGTTAGTGGAAAAATTTAGTGAAAAAATCGCTATCGATGCAAACTTCACTGTGAGCAGAAGAATTAAATTCATCTTACTGTAGATTTTAATCTACAAAATATCAATTGAAGATTTGGGTAAAAGAAAAGTGTGTGCACGCTATGTTCCACATCAGTTAAATGATGATCAAAAAATCGCTTGTGTAGAGCATTGCAAAGAAATCATTTCAACAGCTGAAAACGATCTAAATTTTCTTGACTCGATCATAGCTGGTGATGAAACATGCTGTTTTAAATATGCTCTTGAAACTAAACGACGATCTGCAGAATGGAAATCAAAAGACGAGCCAAAACCTAAAAACTTGCGTTTTCAAAGCCAAGAATCAAGACAATGTTGATAACTTTCTATGATTCCAAGGGTATTGTTCACAGGGAATTTGTTCCAGAAGGTTAAACTGTCAATGGAGAATATTATTTATAAGTTTTACATCGTTTGTGATCGAGAGCTGTGTCAGGCCCGAATATTCCAAAGGAAAGCAGCTGCCAAAAAAGTCAATGAATTTTTTATGGAAAAACAGATTTATCTTATCGACCACCCTCTGTATTCGCCTGATCTATTGCCGTGCGATTATTTTCTCTTCCAAAAAAATGAAAACTGAAATGAAAGGGGCTTTTTACGATGACATTCCAGCCATACAAGCAGCCGTGCCACATGTGCTAAAGAACATCCCAAGAAGCGAGTTTAGAAAGTCTATGGATTTATTGGTTGAGCATTCGAAACGGTGTATTGAGTTAAATGGATCGTATTTTGAATAAATATTAGCTTTGAAACAATAATATCATGCTTGTTTAAGTTTATAACTGAAAAGTTAAGGTGTTTTTAGATCTCTTCGTGTACTCATTATACACATATCAAGTTTTTTGATTGAACAGAAATTTGACATGCACGTGTGACCCCGATCAAAAAGGTCGATCCAATGTGACAGACAAAAACGAAAAAAATGCATACTTTTAGAGATCACTTGGTATCATACACTTTGTGTACATAACAACGACACAATAACGCTAACGAAATTTCGAGAGTATCTTTTCAAGCGTATGCGAAAAAATTTGTTTAAAGGCAAGACTTTTCAGAAGACACCGAACTTAGAAAGCCTGCTGCTATAAGAGCCGCTTGACAGAAATATCTAAAGATATTAGAGACTCCTGCTGTTAGTGAACTTCATCAATATGAAACGGGAAAAGTATCTAGCAGATATAACTACGAATGGAACAACATAACAACCGAAAGATATGCTGATTTGACTACATATGAAACACTTGAATTGTTGCCAGAAAAAGTAGAAAAGTATAAGAACGTTTTATAATTGTCCATCGGTTCGCTAGAATTCCATTGACCGCCCAGAGAGATGAATCTTCCTATCAATGTGCATCTCTCTTGTATCTCTTTGGTGTGTCCAATATCTTACACTCGTAAAAGCTTTGTCGTCTTTCCAACTGCCTGATGGCTATAAGATCACAAACTAGTCCCTTGGTATATTGGTTTAAAACATGACTTTCTTTGGGCAGTAGCATGTAATTAGTCTATGCTGGGTCGGTGGCTGTTAAAAGTCCAAGTTCGCACCGAATTGTGTGTGAGCCAAGGGCACATAAGACCCTTGCGCCGCCTCTGCTATGATGCGTACAATATTCCCGAGTATTTGACAGCAAGTTAAAAGATTTAAGGGCGACGTGTTTATACAAACGCTCGATTATAAATTTTCCGCTTGAAATATCGTTGATCCATGCAATAATAATAACTTTAGTCAGGCGTCGCTGATCACACGAAAAGCCACGCGGTACTCGATATTTGAAGAACGTTTATAAATCAGAAGCTTTTTTTAAGCTGTGTTGACGTTGACCAGTAATGTTTATTTCGCAGACGATAGACGACAATACTCGTATAGGTTTTTATAAAATTTGTTGGACACTTTTTCACAACATACAAAATTAAGACACGCCACATGAAAGTTTAATAACAATCATTAATCATACACGTTGCAATGATTCTTAACTGATTGGTTACATACATAAAATGAATAATGTTCGGCCGAGATTAATGTGCTTGAATGCATTCGCACAGTTCAAAGTTTCACAGGTTTAATTTCTTTAATTTTCTACACGAAGAAGCTTACTAGTACTTAGAGAGTTAAGCTAAATGGTATTCATGACTCTTTAACTGATTCATATTTAACTGATTTATATTTCACCTTATTGGAAGAAAATTACAATATAAAAACATTAGGAATTGTCAATGTGTGGCGGAAATTCGATTTTGGTTAGCTGACCGATACAAAACTCCTATTCGAGCAGAATCTTTTATATATTCTGCGATACTTATTGCATGCACACCACACGCCAATATGCTCCTGAATGCAAAACCTGCTGAGCTGCAGAACGGTCCAGGCCAAGTGAGGAACCGCAAACAACCACGTGTCACCGCTCTTATGGATCTCAGTGGTAAACGATCGAAAAGTTTTTGATAAAATATTAAGACAAATGCTGGCAAATGACGCCAATGATAGCAGGAGTTCCGCAGGGTAGCGTGCTAGACACCCTGCTCTATTTACTTTACACGGCGGATATTCCTACTCCACCATCTAACTGCAGCATGATTGGAACTTTCTTAGATTATACAGTGCTTTTATCATCCAATAAGGATGTCAATCTAGCCACAACTAATCTCCAAAATAATATAAATAGAATCATGGGCTGGTTTAAAAAATGGGACATTCAGGTGTACACCGAGAAGGCAGTATATGTTGAACACTCTAAAAGACGTACTATCATAAATACACTGACAATTGACGGCATCCAAATCAACCCCTCCAACTACGCTAGATATCTGGGTTTCAATATCGACATTAAATTAATCTGGAAAGACCACATAATTAAAAATCGAAACGAAATGATATATAAAAAAACTCTACTGGCTTTTGGGTAGACAATCAAAAGTAACGCTTTGCTATGTTCATCCCAATATACAAATTCGGTGCAGAAATTTGGGGCACAGCCAGCAAATCTAATATTGAAGTTATACAGAGAGCGCAGATCAAAACACTTAGTAAGAATAATCACGAATGCTCCGTGGTATGTTCCCAATGAAATTATTCACCGAGACGATTCGCCAATGCAGCCAAAAACACATGCTTCGACTTTCCACACACGAAAATAATGACCTCAGGCGTATATCGCGTACAGAAGGACAACAAAACAAAATATGGAAACGAGTAACCACCGCGGTTCTGGTGTACAGGCAAGTCTAGTCACATAAGAAACTTGATTAACTTTATATAAATTTTTAACTTTTTAAACTTGTTTTAATGTATTATTATATTAATATAGTAACATGACTTTTATGACTCTGGTCAAATTTTCTATATTCCAATCCAACATTATAATAATTACTTAATGTCTAAATGCCAGGTGTAATGACAGGTGTAGGTTTAGGTGTAGGTCTAGATCGGGCCAGTATTGAATATGCATCCCATGCAAATCTATAATTAACTTGAAACCCTTACACGAATGAGTAGATTTAAGACTGGGTTGAATATATTAATTTCATAAAATGTATTAAATGGCAATCCCAACTGCAAAACTACAAGTAACTACACATCACATCAAAGTAAGACGGAAGTAATTTTAGCATGATTGTTAATGTACGCAAATGTTTATGAAAACTGACTTCTACTCGTAACAACAAAACAGAAGAGACCATGTTCTCTAATTATAGGCTGCAAATATTGTCAAATAAACCGCTTGAGTGGCGAACAAAGTAAATATTCGCCATAAATACGTCAATGGGGTCTTATTGGCGTCTCTCGCTCTCTCTATCACTAACTGCTTCCTATTGCATCTGTCTCTTTCAAATGCGCTGCTACTTGTTAGTAGATAAAACTTATCGTGTAAAAAAACAAATATATTGAATAAAAGAACCGACAGAAGAAAAACAGAAGAGAATAAATAACGAAACAGAAACTTCAAAAAAACTACACGCAGAAAATTTGGTTTTCTAAATTTCAGAAATATTGTCACCTTTCTACAACTGTCGAACCGATTTTGAAGAAATTTTTTATGGAGCATTATTGGACGTGAGAGGTTGGCCAAAGTTTATGTTAGGACTGGACTATGCCCTCTATATAGAGAAGACGTAGTGTGTATAAAAATCAAAAAATGATTCACTGAAAAAAATGAGCGGTTAAATGCTCCATATAAGAGCAAAACAAAAGAACGCAGCACCGGGATCGCCGGAATCGGCTAGTCTCTTATAAATTTATAAAAATAAGAGTTTGTACTTAGATTTGCGCGATATTTCTGGACTCGAAAACAATCCGACCGATTTTAATGGCATTTTTTGTTTTATTCGCCGAACCGTACCATTGCCAATTATTTACCGGTTTTTATCTCTGATTAATTTACAAAATTTAGAAAATTCATTTTTCTTAATTTTAGAAATTTATTTCTTATACGTAAGACATTGTTTTTCAGTTATTGATAGGACAGGTTCTCTCACTTTTAGAATAAAAAAAAAAACTGTTTAAACAACATTGTCTGTTTCAATTATAAAGGCGACTTCAATTTAGAGTTCAAAAATTAAAAAAAAAATATATATATATTTTTCTGAGTGTAGAACTATGGTCGCGTAGATAAATTCAAACACATTCATATCTAGACATACACTGGCGCCAATAATTGATAATAGATTTATAAGATTTATTGATGAAATTCGCATATCACAATTAGGAATCAATTTTTCTGATGCGTAATGTTTTTAACAATTTTAAATTTCGATTCAAAAATGAAAAAAAAAAAAAAAAAGAGACTGCACCCGTTAAATCCGAACAGGACCTTTTATGAGAATAGTGGAGGTTCTGTGACCAAAAATGTGTGAGATGTTCCGTTGGCCTTGGTGCACTTTCCGCTATGTATGAAAATTATAAATAAGACAGAATCACTTTGGGCAATTTATTGGATCTAGAGAAATACGCTACGGAAATATCAAGAATTGTGTAAGGAAATCATTTTTTTGGATGGAGCCAAAGCAATCAAGTTATAGATAGGGTGCGTTAGCATAACTTGCTTTTTTTAAAATGTATGGGACCAAATCGGTAGAGCGTGCTGGGCACTCCAAATGACTTTGACTTCTAACTTTGTCTACACGACGATGATCGATGCTCTTCCTTCATAAGAAGTGGTGAAGTTGGTTATCCTTATTTACTTCAATCTTTACTTGTAATTATGTGCCTTTCAGGTTCTCACTTTGCAAAACACTTTTGATTCTACTTCAAACTATTTCAAGAAGCTGTCCTTCACTCTGAACTACAATAAATTGTAATTTCATTTTCTTTTATCGTTTGATATGTAACTACGTCTACTTGAACGACTTCGACGGATGTGACGGACCATAAAAAATCCTCCAACGGGTCTGAGTGGTCGTAACTTTCCTCTATTAGTGATAAGCATTTAGTAATTAAGTTTTATGTTTTGAGCAATTTTTTTAGTTTATATATTTAGGTGCAATAAATTAATATGTATCACACTGATTGTAGAAAAATACTGACCTGTTCCAGTGTCACATAATTACTTCACCGCAATAGAGTCAATTTTTCTATTAATATTTTACTGAAATTAGATGAATTAGCATCTAAAAACTGTTTGAACTCATGTTAGTTAGTTACACAGGCCTGTTCCGGCTCTCACTTTCGAAAGTGAATTCGATACAAAGATACATTTTTCATGTATGGGACGATTTGCAATTTGAATTCACTTCGCATTGATAAAATGCAAGTTAATGCAATGTAAGTTAATGCAAATCGCAAAAAATATCTCACACGTATAAAATCTATCATTTTATCGAATTCTTTTTCGCGACATTTTACTGAAAGTGAAAACCGGAATACAACAAAACAATAAAAGGTGCCACATAGAGTTAAGCGATATTTAACTAAATGTAATCCAATCACGATGTCTGAAAAATCACTGATATTAGTTACTATTCGATATTGTAAATATCAGTGATTGAGTATCATTTAACTCTTAGTGCCACTGTGATTCACGGCGTATGAATATGATATATTTCATGCATACATATATTGTTAGCAGCACAAAACATATCAACGTATAAAGTTGATAAATTACGCATACGCCGTGAATTACAATATCGAGTGGCAACTGATAACAGTGATTTTTCAGTCGCCGTGATTGAATCACAGGCAGTTGAGTATCGCTCAACTGATATATTGTATTTTACACGTAGTGTTCACAGGCGAGTACTTCATATTCATACTGATATGAAATGTTTCTTTCTGATATTTTCTTGGGTTTTTTATATCCAATCCTTACTAGAAAATGACATAACTCTTTCAGCATACCATTGCCATTTTAAACTAATCCTCTGCAGAAAATGACACTAAAAAGAATATATTCCAGAAATTGATTGCGATTTCCTGTAGTTTGGAATGAGTTCCAAAGAATTGTAGTGAAGATATGCCACTTCGTCAATCCTGGGAAGGATAATGTGGGTTATACATGTTCAAATGGATTTTCGGAATAGGCGCAGCAATCATATATGGCAATAGAATATATACAAATCAGGTGACTACCAAAAATACCCTGTTCCCGCTTCAACTTTTAAGATCTTTGTAAGGAGCCCATATCTTGTTGCACAAAACAAATGATGTTTTCAAAATTCTGCTTTGTAATATAAATTTCTGTATATGATTTGCTTAAAATGATACAAGAATCGATTTGATTGTGTGGTAGATAGTTAGAATCATTGGGCTTCCGCAACAGAATATGGGCTCTCAGTCGTTCGTAATTGCCAGGAGAAGGTTTTTACGAAAGAGAATTTTGGGAAAACCCTCCCGAAAAGTCGGAAAATTCGAAAAATTTAAAATGTATGGGAACAAAAAGTATGAACATTTTGAAAATTTTTTGTATTAGTTTTTGTGTGCAGTCGTTCCGGAATGGCTTTTCGAAGAGAAAAATGGAAAATTCTGAGTGGAAAATTCAAAAATTTCAGTTTTTTTTTCGATAAAATTTTAAATTTTTCTGCATGATTTCATGATTTTGGACGATGTAAAGGAATAAAAATCTATGCAATACTAAGAAATACACGACAAATCGCAAAGTTCGTTGAGAAAAAAAGACATTTTGCGTGATTTTCTGATGGAGCAGTTAACGAGATAAATAACAGTTGGCGCTGTGGTGCGATCATCAATGTCTCAAAATGAAATGTTGTATACATGTTAATGGGATCGAAGGGGGCAGGGAAAAAGGGTAAAGTAATGAGAGGAAGGGGAAGGAAGTAGGGGAAGGGGTGGAAGTGGAAGTGGAAGTGGAAGGGACAAGAAGAAGTGTAGGAGAATTGGTGGTAGAGTAAAGGAGCATGTGGTAGGTTGGGAAGGGGGAAGGATTGGAAGGGGAAAGGGGAGGCAAGGGGAAGGGGAGGCAAGGGGAAGGGGAAGGGCAACAACGCGCCGCGTACCATATATATGTATATATATATATAAAGAGCACCAGGAAAAATGAATGAATGAAGCGCATTTAAACGTATACCACTGTGAAAGATATTCTAGTTTACAAAAATAATTTCCTAAAATTATCGCTACAATATTATGGTACTAAAAAAAATTTTTTTTCAACGATAAGTCGATATATTGGAGCTACTCTTGCTCCGGTTTTTACATTCGGAATGATTTTGCGGGAGTGAATTCGTTAAACGATTATGATAATCGACTTAACATCGTAAAAACATTAATTTAAACAACAACTCCGGTACAAGTGTACCAAAATGATCGCGATGTACCCGGAAAGGAGTCAGTGCAGGGCGCACAAACTATTTATTGTCTTTTATTGGGGGCCAATAGTATACTATAGTAGGTACTTATTAGGTAAGACAATAGCAGAATGGACGTGTTGGTTCGTGCTCAAATTATCGGTGGAAGTCGTTGCATCTAACAGCCGCATCACATCGTGACACGGAACGATAGAGAGTAAGGTAAGCAGCACAGAAATTAAGAGAGACAGAATGAGAGCGAAAAGTACGCGTAAAGCAAGCAAAAGATCAAGTGCACGGACAAGCGGGCAATGAGAGCAATTGAGAAATTTCTACCGCCATCAATTACCAATTGAGTAAATGACTAACTGAGAGCTACGATAACTTAAACACCATTGTCGTCGTCGTCGTTGTCAAGAAAGCTGATAAGACGCCCATTACAAGTGCTATCGACGACGATGACGACGACAACGACAACGCTGGACTAGATATCTGGTATAAAAGCAAAATCCGGTGCGTACTCTATTTGAAAGTGTTGAAACAAGCAACAACGCCACTAGTCAGTCAAACCTTTACGACAGTACAATTCAAGTGCCCTGTAAAAAATCTTTTTTTTTTTTGTTGTTCTTATTGAACCTTTGATTATTAAGTGCAATGGGAAGATGCTATCCCAAAAATGTGCTGTGGTCAGTGCTACTGTTTGTAATTTATTTTGCGTGCACCGCGTATGCCGTAGATCTTATGTATAGTGAGATTACGCCCGTAACCGATGAAACGCGTTATATTACACTGCATCCAAATGCCAAACTGACTGCATTAAGCAAGCTGCGCCATGTCAAGGGTAACATTGTATTCAGCTCCGGTGAACGCATCACGGGTAAGAAGCGGCATCAAGTCTAAAGCTAGTTTCCTTTTAATACGCTTCAAGCGTAATTTGCATCGGAAGTATTGGAGAGTACATAAAGTATATGTATTCGTGATTAGTTGCGTTGTCCGTCTGTCTGTCTGTCTGTTTGTCTGTCTGTCTGCCTGCCTGTCAGTTTGACAACGCCTATTTTCCGTCAATCAATTGTAATATTGGTTTAAAAGTGAATATGGAGAGTTTTATAAACAGTAACCATAAGCAAGACAAGTATCAAAATGTGCGCGATTTAATAAATAAAAGCTATAGCTTCCATACAACAATATTTTGTATTTATTTTGTCTTATCGAACATGTTTGAATTAAAATTGTTGTTCAACGACAGAGAATAGTTGCATCCAATTAATGAAACCAGATATTGTATAAATTGTATACTTAGACCAAAAACTATATGTGGCATCGATCGCTCAACTGTCTAGCATGTTGCCTATCATTATAGGAATCCATTCACAACCGTCAAAAAGATATGCATGTCAAATGCATACATGAAGACATTTTATTATATAGAAAAATGTTAAATGTAAGCATCCATTCAAAATTTTAAAACTAAAGCAAAAACCAGCGAAGCCGAGCATTGAGCGCAAGTGTGCAGAGTATTAAAGCTTCGGTTTAATCGAAGTTAACTCTTTTATATTGATTTTATAATCATCAAATCTTCAATTGTCAATCAACAGGTGATCGTCTGCTGTTGACACATATCGATGATGCGCAATTCACCAAGTCTGAGGATGTTGAAGCAATTATGCGCTATCCAGCTGTAGGGAAAGGATCTACCATAACACGTATTGAAATCTATGTGGATCTATCGTCGGATGATGCCGACGCCTATTTCACACAAGGCGGTATCGATCAGACTTTTGCTGAGATATTGCTCACATGTGATCGAACACGCACTTTTGTCTATGAGCTCTTCATGTATGGCTACTAAACAAATATTAAATAATAAAAAAAAAAAAAATAAAAATATTACTCATATGCAATAATGGGAAGTCTAGCGTCTGTTCGGCTAGATCGTTCCAGCAAAATGAAGTTGAAGAAAGTGAGGCAGAGATCGTATGCATAAATGTGATGTGATGCTCATGAACTTTAAGTATTATTCTAAAAAAGAAAGAAAAACAAAAATTTAAATTAAGTATTTTTTTTTTTTTATAATTATAAGAGTTTTTTTTTATAAGATACTTTAATCAAAAAAAAAAACAAAAAAATTAAAAGAAAAATTATAAAAAAGTACTTTAAAAGTCAAGAACTCTGTACTCTAACTCTTTGGCAATCAATCCGGATACAATTACGATCGATTTAATTTGTTTTTATTGTTCTATTTTCAATGTCCATTGCGAGTTTGAAAATACTTGATACCATGTGCAATACACATACTACATACTATATTATCAGTTTGGCATCCATTTGTACGATTTTAGCGGCAATATCTTCTATCGTTTGCGAATTATTAAAACTGAATATTATTTGGCATGTATTAAAAATGCAAACGCAGAACTTATCGCAGCCCACAATCGTCATTTCGCAGTGTTTTTTTTCTTTTTTCTTTTTTAAATTTTATATTTATTGTTTTATACAGGTACGAGCACCTATATAATCTATATGATTTTATAGGTGCTCTTTTCATTTTTGCCTCGTTATCTTTGCTTATGCCGTCTCAACTGAGTTGAGACTTTTGAGGTTTTTATTTCTTTTTTTTTTTTTGTTTCGCTGTTGATTTCCATCTATTCGACATTATTATTGTGCACGAGGCAAGTTTTTATATAGTTGTTTAAGAAATTTAATCTGAACAATTTATGTAGTTATCATTAGACATTTTGTTCCATTGGATTTTCAAATGCAATGAGCTTTTACAAGCCTTAAGCTTTTCGTGACTAGTTTCTCTACAAATTCATATCAATTAACAGATTTCCATAACTTTTGGGCGTATGGCATGATGTTGTTATTACTTGTTGTATATCCCATGTACATGTACATGGGATTTTCAATAGACATTAGTGATTAGTGGCGTACTTTATGATGAAAAGCACCCGTAATTTCTGATTTCAATGAACATCGCTTGAAATTTTATCAAAATTTGTTTTTTCTCATGGCTGGTACAACTGTCAGATGTTTCGTGTGCGATAACTTTGTAAATTAACTTGATTCAGACGATCATAAAAAGGGCGTTTTTTGTAGTAGGTAAGTTTTTTTTTAGTATGGCAACACTCAAAAAGTTTTTCACTAATCGAAAAGCCGATAGCATAGAAGGTGCATCTAAAAATAACTGAACTTTTAATTTAAATCATAGAACACGTGGCGCCATCCATTAGTGGCAGTGTTAGAAAGGTAAATTTTTCTTCTTTCGAAAGCAGCTAAGTTCATGCTAATTATTTGAGAGTGGTTTACACGATTTAAATACGGTCGTGATGATTTAAATGATGATCCAAGGCATGGACGACCCGAAGCATCTAATCGTGCTGAGTTTGACTGTAAGAATGCTGGCAGAATAATTAAATTCATCTTACTGTAGATTGTAATCTACAAAATATTAACTGAAGATTTGGGTAAAAGTAAGGTGTGTGCACGTTTTGTTGCACATCAGTTAAATGATGATCAAAAAATCGCTTGTGTAGAGCATTGCAAAGAAATTATTTCAACAGCTTAAAACGATCTAAATTTTCTTGATTCAATCATAGCTGGTGATGAAACATGCTGTTTTAAATATGATCCTGAAACTAAGCGACAATCTGCAGAATGGAAATCAAAAGACGAGCCAAAACCTAAAAACTTGCGTTTTCAAAAGCCAAGAATCAAGACAATGTTGATAACTTTCTATGATTCCAAGGGTATTGTTCACAGGGAATTTGTTCCAGAAGGTTAAACTGTCAATTAAGAATATTATTTATAAGTTTTACATGGTTTGTGGTCGACAGTTCTACATGTTAGGCCCGAATATTCCAAAGGGAAGCAGCTGTTTTTATTGCTTGAGAATGCACCACCTTTGATGAAAAAACATATTTGTCTCATAGATCACCCTCTGTATTGATCTATTACCGTGCGTTCATTTTCTCTTCCTAAAAAAGAAAATTGCAATGAAAGGAGCTGTGACACAGTTGCTAAAAAAAAAAAAATCCCAAAAAGCGAGTTTAAAAAGTTTATGAATAAACTAGCTGTCCCGGCCCGCGTCGCTGTTCCCAGAAATGATCAAAAAATTATTGGGTACTCGAGAGCGTTATAAAATCTATGAGTGTCTGGAACCCTAGTGAGCCAGAAAATCGTGGGATACACAAGCCGTTTTTTAATTAAGCGTGATATAAAAGCAATCATGCGCCAATCCGACTGATTATGGATTTCATCATACCTTGAAATAACAGTATCGGAAGCCGATCACTTTTTTTTCTGTGTAAACAAAAATTTGTTCATTATTTCTTCTTTCACATATTTGTATAAAATATTTCCCAATGTGAAATGACCTTAAGACAGCTAAAATTCATATATGAAACTACCTGAAACTAACCGGACATTTATTAGTTCACAAGTATTTGCATATCTAGCCTTCGATTTTAAGTTAAAGGCATGTACACATGGTGTATACGGATGACTTTTAGTTAAAATTTTGTAGATATTTGAATATAGCTTAAATTGAACAAATAATACAGAGTGCGTTTTTAAAGGTTCCATTTTCCGACAGTGATAATTGTCATAATTTGTTCAGATTATCATTTTTGCCACAATAGACTAACGCTAGAACAACGCTTGCAAATTGTGCAATTATATTTCGTAAATCGTGGTTCAGTTCAGGAATGCTACCGTGCGCTACGTATATTTTTCGGTCGATATAATCGTCGATGAGAAGGACCCAAATGAGTCGATCCGCCATCGCGGGAAGTAATTAGAACTTGCGGAAAATTTTACGTAAAGACCTCGAGCTACCATGATAAGGCTCATTTTTGCTTCAATGTGAAGGAAATTTCCCACATTTGGAGTTAACAAAATGCACGAGAGCTTCTCGAGGTATCGCTACAGCCACAAAAAATCACTGTTTGTTGCGAGAGATGGCGGGAACGTTACTAAAGAGCCATGATTATCAATTGAATGGCACGTTTATTGAAGGCATGCTTTTCCAACAGGTCGGTGCCACATGCTGGAATAAAGTGAAGTCAATTTGTTACGGACGCACTTAGATTAAATATCAAATGCCATTTGCCGAATGCGTTATAGTTCAGTAGCCCTAAATACAATTTGGAAGTAGCGTGGACTGCACACTAAGTAATAAAATTTTCCTTCTGTTTTTATTCGTTCATTATTCGCTAAATAAACGTTTTTAAATTGAATTATTCTATTAACGTGTGTACTGGAGTTTTATGGAAAAACGTTAAAGTCGTCTCAAGTGGAGACGCAACATCTTTATTAATTATAAATAAGAAACGCTACGCATTTTACACTCAGACGAACGGAGTGCCGCGGCGGCTTGTGAAATTCGGTTTTTATGTATTGGTGGCTTGCTTCGGTTATAAGCACACACACACACACATACACGTACGCAAATAACAGACGTGACGCGCAATAAGAAGAAGAAGAAGAAGAACAAAAAACCGTTAATATTAATATATGCATATGTATGTAAATCGTATTAGTGAGAAAACAACAACAATGAATTTGCGTGGAGGAAAAAAACCGAAGAATGCAAAAAACCATGAGGCATCGATGCGCCGAAGGGAGACGCATCAAGCATGGGCATAAGTAACAACGACGCTAATGATGATACTACAGTGTCCGAAATAGGACGAGATCCGACACAGACGGAGCTACAAAATTTTATGCAGCAATTATTAACAAACAAACAAACAATACGACATGTATCGTCATTACAAACTAGCTGCGTGCAAAGAGGAAATGAAGGCAATGGTGGATGTAAAAGTGAGCAATCAGCATGTTGTCGGCGTTATCAATAATGATAGTGCAAATGGTACTAGCGCCACTCAAGGGAGTGACATTGCTGTAATTGACTCTAGCGCTTTACAGGAAGGCACCTCATCTGGTCCAATACAAAACAACGCGTTGGGCCTTGACGCTGTTCAAGAGCATATAGGTCCGCAAGCAGCATCGAGCAGCGCATTAGGTCTCAACACAGCAGACAAAGGAAAATTGGCTACAACCGCTCATTGTACTATTCGTACTGCCCAAGACAACGTGACTAATAATATCGACAACTTCAAGTTCGGCTCGTATATACCAGGCGTCATTCAGGCTGGCGTAACTGCAATTGGCGCTGCACAAATAGTCTTAATGTCGCAATGGGCGGCAAATATGGCTCCGGCGATGCACAGGGTAGCGTAAAATCACTTGGCGCTGCACCGGCTGGAGGCACACCTGGTATTAATGTCGCAATGGGCGACATATATGGCTCTGAAGCTACAAAGGCTAGCGGAACTGTACATGGCGCTGTGCCGGCTGGCAGCACACCTGGTTTCAATGGCGCAATGGCCGGCATACATGGTTCCGGCGCTACACATGTTATCACAAATGACTTCAGCACTACACAGGGTGGCGCAACTGGATTAGAAGCTACATTGGCAGGCAGCGCATACAGATGCGACAGCGCATATCATACTAATGCATTTGTTTTCGGCACAACTGGGCTACATGACTATGACGCATTTGGTACAGGTAATATGCATATAAATGATTTAGGTTTAAATTCAATAGGTACACGGCAAGGTGGCATGAGTGGCATGCCAAGACATTTTGGAGGGCATAGAGTTATTGACTTACCAGAATTTAATGGACAAGCTGAGGATTGGCCCGTCTTTAGCAGTATGTATAGGGAGGCAACAATAGCATTTGGCTACACTAACTTGGAAAATTTGTTAAGGTTGCAAAAAAGCTTGAGAGGCACAGCAAAAGACGACGTAGCTGGTATGTTGATTAATCCGGCTAATGTAGATCACATTATGATACGACTCCAGTTGAAATATGGACAACCGGAACTACTTGTTAAAAGTCAGTTGGAAAAGGTGGCAGAAATAATTCAAATTTACTGAAAATAATTTACGTTTGCAATGAAAATTACTACCGTTTGGCAATGATTTTTACAGTCGGCTAATGTGGTAGTATTTTTACAGTCAGCAAACCCGGTTTTTGTTAAATAAACTTGTAAACAAGCATCCTATGAGGACACGTATCGAATGGTCAATGTACGCATCTACTATTCGTCCATACGCAGATTTAAAACATTTTGGAGGTTGGATTGATGAATATTTCACGGGCTGCAGTAACATTGCTACCAAATAAACAGCAACAAATAAAAGGCGATCAGCATCAAAACAAAAGATCATTGATGAAAATTACAGTTATATGTCAACAGTGTAAGGGTCAACATATGCTGGACAAATGCGACGTATTTGTGAAATCAGACGTCGACAGGAGATGGGAAATGATAAAGAACCTAAACTTATGATTCGGGTGCTTGCGACATGGACATAATTTGGCTTCTTGCAGGAAGAAGCGCAATTGCAACATAGACGGTTGCAAACGGTTAGATCATCGGATGTTGCACAAAGCCAAAAGGGTGAGCATAGTTAATGCCACAACAATAGAAGCGGATGCAGAGCAGCCATCTACAAGCGCAGTATCGGTTAATACAGAAAATTCTGGTACATCGAAATTATTATTTAAAGTGCTGCCAGTGGAGGTAATTGGTCCAAATGGTAAGGCGATTCAAACATTTGCATTTTTGGACGATGGATCATCAGCAATGAGGACATCGCAAATAGATTGGGTATAGACAAGGCCAAAGAAAAGTTAACGTGGAACTGGATTGGCAGTCAAGCGAAGGACGTTATGACAAGGAAATGTCACCTGAAGATTCGTGCATTACTTGGCGGCAACATGTGGTTGCCATTAAAAGGTATTACAGTTCCAAACATGGAATTGCCTTTACAGTCTATGAACATGAATCCTTTAATTACAATGTATTCACACATAAAGAATCTACCCCTGAAAGTATATATCAATGCTAATCCAATGATTTTAATTGGTATTGACAACTGTCATTTGATTAAAACAGTAAAGTGCATTGATCTGGGCAGCGATTTGGTAGCTGCAAAGACTGCATTGGGTTGGCTGGTCTATGGTTCAACAGAGCCGAACCGATTGAATGTACCAGCTCAATTATCTGTAATATTTCATGTACATACTAAGGAAGACGACGAAATGCACATACTTATGGCAGAATATTTAACTACGGAAAATTTTGGCGTTAAGGTCCCAACAAAACTATTGGAATCGAGTAATGTGGCAAGAGCTCGAAAAATATTAGTAGATAATACAAAACAACTTGTTGGTGCATATGAGACTGGACTATTATGGGCTGAAGATAAATTTGTATTACCAGACAGTTATGGAATGGCTTTAAAAAGATTACGCACGGTGGAAAATAAGATACAGATCGATCAACACATTGGTATGAAGCAATTATAGATTTCGTAAATAAAGGTTATGCAGTAAGTTGACAAAAAGGAAACTGAACAAATTGGTCCGCGTACTTGGTATATCTTATTTTGGCGTATATAATATCAACAAACCAAAAAGATGAGACTCGTTTTTGATGCAGCGGCAACTGTAATGGTGTGTCATTAAACACAAAATTGTTAAAAGGACCTACGAAAATCCTCCATTGACTCAAATTTTGTTTAAATTTCGACAAGGAAGTAGCGTATGCGCAGATATTAAGGAAATGTTCCTGCAGGTAGCAGTCAAGCAGAAGATCAATGCTACTCGATTTCTATGTCGAAGTGGCGACGACTAAAAACAGAGAGGCTGTAATTAATGCAATTGAAACAAAGTTGTTGACGACTTTGTAGCAAGTTTTGCTTCTGGCGGGAAGCATGTGAAATTAGCAACAAGTTAAGAGGGTACACAAAATCAGAAATTTTAATGAGAGCTTTTGTATCAAACGCAGCGATGTCGACAAACTTAAATGGTAAAAGTCGAAGCGATGTGTGCAAAAACAGTCAAAATAGATGAGGAAGAGTGGACAAAATATTGGCATGTACTGGGACAGTCAAAGAGATATATTCATATTTGATTTAAAAATGAATCGTGTTGATAAGGATATAGTCAAAGGTGTAAAACGTCCAACAAAAAGACAACTATTAAGCTTGGTTATGTCAGTGTATGATCCATTTGGAATGCTTGCGGATCTTATGATATATGGAAAAATTTTGGTACAAGACATATGGCGGACAGGCATCCATTGGGACGATTTGTTACCGGAGGCATTATATGAACGTTTTAAACAGTGGATTCAACAATCAGACTAAGGTAAAGCATTTTAAACTAAGCCGATGTTACTCTTTGAATTTTTTGGCACAAGATGCCAAAATTGATCTACACGTCTTCGTTGATGCTAGTGAACAGGCGTTTGCAGCAGTAGCTTATTGGCGCATAAGTTTTGATCAATAAAATTGAGTTAGTTTTTATTGCTGGAAAAACTAAATGCGCGCTTCTGAAGTTGCTATCAGCGCCAAGGTTGGAACTACAAGCGGCTGTTTTGGGCACTCGGTTAAAAAACTCAATGATTGGAAGGTCACGATGTAAACATACAACGCACCGTATTATGGTCGGATTGGTCTAACGGTAATTTCCTGGATTAAGTCAGACCATCGCCAATATAAGCAGTTTGTGGCGCATCGTATCAATGAAATTTTAGAGACAACAAATGAAAATGACTGGCGTTGGGTATCAACACACTTGAATGTAGCAGATAAAGCAACTAAGACTTACAAAACAGTCAAGTACGAATCAGAAAATGTTTGGAAAAATGGACCGCCATTTTTAATGAAAAATGAACAATATTGGCCATCGCAGGAGATGAATATTCCTACTTGATGATGCCACTGAACGGCGTAAAATAGTACTAACTATGAATACTGAGCTTATAATTGATATAAGCCGATTTTCAAACCACCTTCGCTTGAAGCGAACTGGTGGGCTGGATATTAAGATACATACAACGTTTGCGCAGTGTGCAGAATATAAAAGGAACTGGGGAATTGTCATTTCTGGAGCTGCCACATGCTGAATTAATATTATGCAGATTGGTACAGTATCAATCATTCAAGGAAGAAATCGGCGCACTACAACAACAAGGTACGGTTTCTAAAAGCAGTACACTTTATTCTCTGTCACCTGCATTGAATGCACAAGGATAACTTGTTGTACATAGTAGAATTGACTATGCGACAATATTACATCAAAGAACATGTCAACCAATTATATTGCCAAAAGGACATGTGTTGACTATCTTGATTGTCAGATATTACTATGAAATATATCATCACCAAAATGATGAGTTGATAGTGAACGAGATTCGGCGAACATTTTGGATAATTGACTTGCGCAGCATTGTAAAGCGCATGAAAAGCATATGTCATTTTTGCAAGAATCAAAAAGCGAAACCGATGCCAACAATCATGGGTCAACTTCCTATAAATCGAGTTACACCTTACAAGCGGGCATTCACTTTCACTGGACTTGACTATTTTGGCCCAGTTATGGCAACGTATACTGGACGACGCCTCGAAAAGCGATGGGTAGCACTGTTCACTTGTCTAACTCTTAGAGCCGTACATTTGGAACTTGCAGAAGATTTGTCCTCAGATGCTTGCATTATAGTTATCAGAAACTTTGTCAACAGAAGAGGTATTCCACACACTATACGCTCTAACTCTGAAAGAGTATGCGCCAAGGTTAGAAACATTGAGAAGTTTGTTAATAGAGGCGGAAAATATCACTCGACCACTAAAACACGTTCTATTTAAATATTGATGATCCGGATCCATTGACGCCAAATCATTTATTATTAGGCACAATGAATTCAACACAAACTCCTGGTATCTCTAAAAATTATACAGTCCAGAAATAATTTATAAAACTTAATATTTTATTTCTCAAGTTTAAATTTACCGCATAGTAATGCTTTTTTCAGCGCATAGACATTGGCAATCAAAGGAGGAGGCAAGCGCAATAGCCAGCAGCAGCGTCAGCGGGGGTAATAAAAAAAATGTATATAAAATAAATCAAATTAAAACTATACAAAAAAAAAAAAACAGGAAAATATAAGCTACCAAAAAAAAAAAAAAAAAAAACCAATTGTGCAAAAGAAAAACCCCGAATAAAAAGTGAAAAATTAGCTAAAAATAAAAAAGCGGCAGAAAAGGCAAACAAAATTGTGAAAAAAAAACAAAGAAAAGGTTAATAAATTGTGTTTATTTCTATGTGCTGCAGGAAAGCTACCATTGTAGATCAGGTGTGCAGCGGAATTGGCACAATCTGTAAGGTGTTGCTTTTGTTTAAATAATGCGCGCAGCACAGTAGCCGGCGGCGCAGATTTTAACAGAGGCAGGCACAGTCAAATACGTAAGAGTATTGACTGCAGGAGCAATAGACGGAGGCAAATTGCAATAGTGGCGTAAGAGCCGTGTTTTCCAATATAAGAATTGGGTGTTGTCGAACTACTGAGGAGTTATGGGCAGCGAGAGACAGAGTACTTGCATATTTCCAATATAAGTGGAGGGTGCTGCCGTAATACTGATGAGTTATAGGCAGCGGTGCAGAGTACCTGTAAAGTGCCTGGTTATAAAAGCAGAGCACTGCTTCATGCTGTTGAGCTACAATCTGCGAAGAGAGAAAAGAGCGCGAGTTGGCTCAATAAAACGCAGATAGTTTTCGCTTACCAATTTTATGAACAATATTTATTGATACAATATGTGTGCTCAGGGCGGTGGTTACAGCAAGAAGAGCGAAAAGTAGAAGTGCGAAAAGGAGGAAATGTTGACAAAATTAAGGAACAGTTAATTATTTGACAGATTTTATATATCGATACATTTAGATATGTGATTAACTAGTTAATTTTATTTAGGTTAGTTAACGTATCTGGCGTTAACATACTGCCCGCCTTGCCGAGTGGCAAAATTGAGCTATATGCAGGGAGCAGAGAGAACGTTCCTGTCGAGCTTGATGTGGTGCAGCGTTCTTGCGGCTACGATCGCCAATCAAAGATTCGATTGGTCGGTTCTGTTGTTATGGTTGCTGGTGTTAGAGATGATGACGCCAGTTGTAAAACCAAACACGGTAACCCAAAAATCAGCTTCACTAGTTGAACGGCTTGGTGCAGTGGAGTTAGGCATTGGTGACATATTCGCACCAAGTGGAGAGCAAAGCGCATGTGTAGAGGCATTAAAGGCATTCGCTGATGTAGGCATGTAAGAGTCGTTGAACTGTACAGTGGCTGGATATGGATAGCTTCGATCATGGCTAAAAATGGAAGAGAGCGCAGTTTGTTTACTGATCGGCCCAGAATCGATTTGCACATATGGTATGTGAACTAATCTGTAAGCCCAATGGATTAGTATTGATACATGTACGAATATATATATTTATTTATTTTTTAAATAAATACTGCATGAGCACAGAGAGTGCTCAGAAAATGTGGCCATTTGAGATACGGCATGCAACTTCAAACCATTTCCAAAATATCCTGAGGACCGAATAAAGTTTGTGTCACTCTTCAATCCAACATAGAGAACCAGTATATAACAAGCTTATCTGGAAAAAAATAGAAACTCACACAGCCGGTATGGTGGTGATTATATTTGTTAGCCAAGAATATGTCGAGCGACAGTTAGAGTGTAACTTATACGCATTGGAGAGTTTGTCTGAATAACAAAACCCAATTAGGAGTCCAATGCGTAGTGACATATAATTTTTTGCCGTCTTATAAGGAAAAGAGGCCTCTTAGTATGATCGTTGAAAACTCTAGCCAGAGATGGCTGAGTGCATTTTTCGTATGTTCGGCCCAATGCGCTTATAGAGTTTAGCGTCGAGTCTTTGTAACATGAAAACCAAACATAAATACATATGTATGATAATTGCACTTAACGAGTGAAGTGCTACATAGTGAGATGTAAATATGCTAAGTGCCAGAAAACAACTTAACCAAAGTTAAAAAAGGTTCGATCTGCGTATTGTACAGTGTATATACATATATGAGACTACTATGAAAAAAACATATGTATGAAAAATAGAGACGAGGTGCACCAATTATATTTTTATTGTTGTTATTGGGGTGCTGCTCATGCAAGGTAGATTGTCGCTGTTGTTGTATATGCAAGTCAACTATGCTATTTCGAATGTTAGCAAATGTATTTGAGATATTTAATTTTGTGTTTTTATTTTAGTGGACTGTATTTAATAGAGCTGTCGCTCTAAGTCGCTCGAAGGACTATGTTTATTTCTACGTGCAGCAGGAAAGCTAGCATTGTAGATCAGGTGTGCAGCGGAATTTGCCCAACCTGTAATGTGTTGCTTTTGTTTAAATACTGCGCGCAGCACAGTAGCCGGCGGCGCAGATTTAAACAGAGATAGGCGCAGTCAAATACGTAAGAGTATTGACTGCAGGTGCAATAGACGGAGGCAAATTGCAATAGTGGCGTAAGAGCCGTGTTTTCCAATATAAGAATTGGGTGTTGTCGAACTACTGAGGAGTTATGGGCAGCGAGAGACAGAGAACTTGCATATTTCCAATATAAGTAGAGGTTCATGCCGAACTACTGATGAGTTATAGGCAGCGGTGCAGAGTACCTGTAAAGTGCCTGGTTATAAAAGCAGAGCACTGCTTCATGCTGTTGAGCTACAATTTGCGAAGAGAGAGAGAAAAGAGCGCGGGTTGGATCAATAAAACGCAGATAGTTTTCGCTTACCAATTTTATATTTATTGAGTACAATATTTATTGATACAATACGTGTGCTCAGGGTGGTGGTTACAGCCAGAAGAAGGAAAAATAGGAAAAGGAGGAAAGGTTGACAAAATTGAGGAACAGTTAACTATTTGATAGAATTGATGAATCGATACATTTAGCGATGTGTTCAAAATTATTTTACTAGCTAGTTAACGTATCGGGCGTTAACATAATGCCCGCCTTGCCGAGTGGCAACATTAAGCACTATGCAGGGAGCAGAAAGAACGTTCCTGGCGACCTTGATGTGGTGCAGCTTTCTTGCGGATACGTTCGTCACCCAAAGATTCGATTGTATTGTTATTGTTGCTAGTACTAGATATGATGTTGGCTGTGTAATACTGCAAACGTTGTATTCTGTGATTGCTGTTGTTGGTGAGCTGCTACTTTCCGAAATGCAAAGTTTTCCAGTAGCTTAATCGGGCCAGAATTGTTTGATTGATTGATGGGATGTGAACTAAGCTGTAAGCACAATGCATTAGTATTGACGTACGAATATATATATTTTTTTATTTTTTAAATAAATACGGCTTGAGCACAGAGAGTGCTCAGAAAATGTGGCCATTTTAGATGCGGTATGCAAATTCAAACCATTTCCCAAATATCCTGAGGACCGAATAAAGCTTAAATCACTCTTCAGTCCAACATCGAGAACCAGTATGTACATCGCTTCTAATCTTTAAAAATAAAAACTCACACAGCCAGCATGGTGGTGATTTCTATTCGTTAGCACAGAGTATCGCCAATTGTTGAGCGACAGTTAGAGTCTGTTGACGGTTTTG